>VMDR010023568.1:0-15517 GCA_007922815.1 Macrotus californicus | reverse complement strand
TTTCTTGGTTGTCGGACTTCCATACGGTTCGATTTCTGTCAGTTCTGGTTGTTTTTTCTTTTAAAATTTGTTGTTGTCCGTCTTTTGGTTGTGCGAGGAGGCACAGGGTGTCTACCTACGCCTTCATCTTGGCCGGAAGTCCTATTTTTGTTGTCTTGATGCACCTGTTACATAATAAGGGGTGGAGCCTTAGGTGTTCACCAGGGTGGGGCAACCACATCGCTGCGTTGTGATGCTGTATGTGGGGGAGGAGTCTGAGAGGGAGCAATGGCACTTGCTTCACTCTGCCGGTTTTCAGTGACTTTCCCTGCTACCCACAGTAAAATGGGGCCCCTCTGGTGCTGATTCCCGGGTGGGTGGGCTTGTGTACGTTCTAGGACCCTGTGGATCTCCCCAATGAGCTCTCTGCACGTGGGTGTGGGATGGCCATGTCCGCCAGCCGCCATCCCCCCATGAGACCTCTCCACCCGGCTGCCGGTCTCCACCCCTCCTACCTGTCTGGATGAATGTTTCTTCTTTAACTCCTTGGTTGTCGGACTTCCGTACAGTTCGATTTTCTGTCAGTTCTCTAAATCCTCTTTCTTGAGACAGCCACTGTGAGGAGGGAGGAAGAGACTATGAAATACATTTTTATGTCTCTTTATAATGGCTGTTTGCCACACACCAGGGAGAGATTCAGGAGGGGTACAAAGGTAATAGGAAAGGATGGAAGGGGTAAAGGTAAACTTTATTAACTTTATATTATTGTAAGCTTATAACAGCAGACTCAGATTTTTAAAAAATGCCTAAGATTAAAGAAAAATAAAAGAAAGAAGAGAACCAGTATATATTAATCAACCATGTTCTAACCACTTAGCTAGGGGTTTTATTTTTATTATTACACTTAATCCTTTCATTAGATCCACAAGGATCTTCAGTCAGAACAGGTAGGGTACCCTGTGATAAAAACTCCCAGTGGCTTAAAACAGCAAAATTTTAGGTCCAGGTGATTCTCAAGGGCAGCTGTCCTCCCTACGGTAGCTCCGACTTGTAACTTCATATCATAGCACCGTATGGTGGAGGGCAAAAACCCAGGGATTTATTTATAAAAAATTTTGTATTCATTTTTACATGTTTAAAGTTGAGTCACCTTCAAGGTACTCTCCATTTGATCAATGCACCTATAGAGACATTTTTTCCACTGCTCAAAACAGTTTTTGAATTCATTCATTTTTATGCCTTTTAGTGCTTCTGCCATTTTTTGTTTCACCTATTCCACATTGGCAAAATGTTTCCCTTTGAGCACTTTTTCATCCGGGGAAACAAAAAAAAAAAGTCACTTGGGGTGAGATTGGGTGAATAGGGAGGGTGGAGCATGGGGGTCATGTTGTTTTTGGTCAAAAACTGCTGAACACTCAGTGTGGTGTGGGCAAGTGTGCTCATAAATCACCCACCATTAAATAAGCAAATGTACTGGAAAAGTCTTTTAGAAAATTTGCTGAAGGCAAACGCAGCATGCCAGCTGGTACACTGATACAGATGGGTTCCCCTAGAGCGCTCACCTAGCAGAGCAAGCCTGTACTACAAAGGGCCCAACCTCCAGAAGATAATTCCAGGTTTTTTGGGGTCACCCTCATATGCTTCCCAGACTATCCCAGAAAAATAAGACACTTTTGTAAAGTTTCATAATGCCAATTGTTTTTCCCCAGAAATGACACATTACCTCCACACACATTTCCTTGGCCAAAGTTAAGTTATAGCACCATGAGTAACCTTAATAGGCAAGAGAATGAAATTTCCTCATATGCCCCAAAGCATGAAAGCCAGACATTCTGGTGAGCAGCATTGATGCCTATCACAAAAGGAGACTTCCTAGTTTGGTGATAAAGAATCTGAGATTCAGAGATGTTAACAACGTAGGCAAAATCACTTTGTCCCTTCTATAAGGTGTATTGGAATTCAAAACATGTAAATCTATACTCTTTCCATTGTATTACCTTGCTGCACAATCACCTTTATGTTATTTTTTTATCCTCACCCGAGGACACTTTTTTTTTCATTGCTTTGAGAGAGAGAAAGAGAGAGAAACATCAATGTGAGAGAGAAACATCAATTGGTTGCCTTCTTGACATGTCCCAATGTGAGTACACACCCAGACTGGGGATTTGTCCCCCAACCTAAGTATGTGTCCTGACATGGAATTAAATCAGTGATGTTTTGGTCTACAGGCTGATGCTCCAACCAAATGAGCCACACTGGCCAGGGCAGTATACCTTTATATTAAGGGAACACACAGAACAAACATTTTCCACTTAAATCAATGCACATGTGAGCATTATAAACCATTCCATAGCCAGATAAACACAGATAAGTGGGCCAGTTATTGCAAAAAACTATCATAACCCTGTACTTTGGGATGAGTTATTCATATTTGTTGATACTGAGATGAAATCTTTTCAATTTTGCAGAGCTGGTACAGTTTTCATTTGTTTTGGTTTTGTTTCCTAAGGGATTTTAGCACTCATGTGTCCTGAAGAAACCTCTGCTGTGCTCTTCAAGCACAGGAAAATCCATGGCATGCAATTCAAAGAAAGCACACTAAGGAGGCTACGAACATCATCCAGCTTCAGGGAAGCCTCCTCCACATTTGAGCATGGTCTATGGGTCAATGAAGAGAGTAGTTTGAAGAGACTAGTCAGGTTAGTAAAGTAAGTACCTTGGTTACCCATTAAATTTGCCTTTGTAAATAAAGTACAGTGAGTTTCTTCTCTTTGATCTTATGAAGGCAGTTCAACATGCTACACATAGCGCATAGATGAAAGTAGACAAGGAGGCTTAAAATGAAATTTGCCACTGAGTGGTATAAAGCTTTCAAACTCTTTTGAACTGAAGCAGAAGTAAGCTGGTAAGTAATGTTTTTGCTTTGCAGTGTTTTCATTGGGCATTTGGCATTAATTTCAGGTTATTTTTTAATAAAAAATATGGACAGACAATGGGCGCTACAGGGAAAATGTTATAGAACGCTAGGCATAAATGTGATCAATGATTTATGATAGGCTGCATATACCTGTTTCCATTTCTTGAAAAATTATATCTAGCTTTCATATTATTTCATCAAGAATCCCTTGTCACTCTCTTCTCTGGCCAGGACATTCAATTTTTAAAATTTATTAGAAGTGCCTCTATATCCTTACATTTTATCTCATCCTAGCTGGTGGACATGACTTGTCTTTTATTGGTAGAAGATGGTGCATTAAAAGTAGAAAATAGGAAAAGTTAGATTGCTGTATTTTCCATTTTAATGACACACTTTATAGCTTCTGGTAGATTTCTTCTGGTACACTTCCCTCCTCAAATGTCAAGTTTAATACTAGTTTTTAAGAAATTCAGGCCACAGTTTTGTGAATATTTAGCTTATATTCAGAGAGCTCGTATTTTAATAGAGGTTTTGAACCCAGGAAAATGAATACAGATTGGAGGAATTTTTGGCACAGGTAATAGATGGGGTGTAAGAAGTGGCCTGAACAGTGGACAGCAGCGGGCTTCCACTGGCTTTCTCATCACCTGCTTGGAAAGCCGACCCTGGTTGAAAGATAGCCATAATTATGTACAGTAATTCTTTCTCTTGCTTTGTGGCAGTTTGATTTCATTGACTTTCCAAAAGGCTGTTGAAGAAACTATTTTTTTTAAAACCTAAATTACCTATAAAGTTTGGGCTTCCAATATTCACATGATGGCATTTTTCTTTAACAATGAAAAAAACTACCTATTTTTCAACTGGGTCATTGTCCTAACCCTCATTTCCTCCATTTTTTTTATTCTCACAGGAGGAGAAATGTCTTACCTAATAATTGAAATTTGGAAGAGAGATATCACTCTGTCCTCCTCTCCATCTCTGTCTCTTTCCTCTCTTTGTAAACCAGCTTCCCAGTAGGGTGCATACATTTTTGGCTCTCCACTTCCTTTAAGTCAGGAGCTTGGCCTTGGCATAACTGTAACTGAGCAGCTGTACCAATGATGATGTCCACTGGTATAATTCAGTGGAGAAATATTATCAAGTGTTCTTGTTGCAAGCTGTGTCTCTAACCTAGCCTTCCTTGGTAATAAAGCTGACATTTTGAGCTCCATCTGTCTGACTCCATATTTGCCTTATAGTTAGTATGGAACTTGTAGGTAGGAAAGGATGTTATCTATGAGACTGATCTATATTGGATCACCCCATGTTGGTGTCATTAATTATCCAAATCACATATGTAATTCCTCTTGTTCTGATTCCATACTCACCAAGCCACCTTCAGATGATAACTTGTCTCTTTACAAAACTTGTTTGTATGAAAATAATATGTACACCAGAAGTTTTTAAGGGCTTGGATTTCTTACCAGAAAAAGTTGTATTTCTTTTTATAAATTAAAATATCAGCATGTTGTTTTGATATTCTACTTTCGTAAGCCTGGTTGTTACTGTTCATTTGCCATTAAGAGATGAATCTGTCAATAGAATGACCTGGGAAGTTTTGAGCAAAATAGTCAGACAAAGCTCCAAGACACTTCAGAATTCAATCCAATGTTTTTTTTTTTTACTTTTTTATACTTTTTAAAACGATTTTATTACTTTATTGTTGTTCAATTACAGTTGTCTGCATTTCCCCCCCACCATTCCCCCCCACCCTAGCCAACCCCACCTCCCCCCTTTCTCCCATCCTCCCCCTTGGTTATGTCCATGTGTCCTTTATAGTGGTTCCTGAAAACCCTTTCCCCCACTGTGCCCTAACTCCCTCCCCTTTGGCTATTGTTAGATTGTTCTTAATTTCAATGTCTCTGGTTATATTTTGTTTGCTTTTTTCTTTTGTTGATTATGTTCCAGCTAAAGGTCAGATCATATGGTATTTGTCCCTCATTGCCTGGCTTATTTCACTTAGCATAATGCTCTCTAGTTCCATCCATGCTGTTGCGAAGGGTAGAATCTCCTTTCTCTCTGCTGCATAGAATTCCATTGTGTAAATGTACCATAGTTTTTTGATCCACTCATTAACTGATGGGCACTTAGGTTGCTTCTAGCGCTTGGCTATTGTAAATTGTGCTGCTATGAACATTGGGGTGTATAGGTTCTTTTGGATTGGTGTTTCAGGGCTCTTAGGGTATAATCCCAGCAGCAGAAATGCTAGGTCAAAAGGCAGTTCCATTTTTAGTTTTCTGAGGAAATTCCATGCTGTTTTCTACAGTGGCTGCATCAGTCTGCAATCCCAATAACAGTACACTAGGGTTCCCTTTTCTCTGCATCCTGTCCAACACTTGTTTCTTGATTTGTTTTTGATGGCCATTCTGACTGGTGTGAAATAGTATCTCATGGTGGTTTTAATTTGCACCTCTCTGAAGGCTAGTGATGCTGAGCATCTTTTCATATGTCTCTGTGCCCTCTGTATATCCTCTTTGGAGAAGTGTCTGTTCAAGTCTTTTGCCCATTTTTGAATTGGATTTTTGTCTTCCTGGAGTAGAGTCGTATGAGTTCTTTATATATTTTGGAGATCAAACCCTTGTCCGAGGCATCATTGGCAAATATGTTTTTCCATATAGTTGGTTCTCTGTTCATTTTAATGCTGTTTTCTTTTGCCATGCAGAAGCTTTTTAATTGGATGAGGCCCCATTTGTTTATTCTTTCTTTTATGTCCCTTGCTTTAGGAGACACATCAGTGAAGATGTTGCTGCATGGAATATCTGGTATTTTCCTGCCAATGTTTTCCTCTAGGACTTTTATGGTGTCATGACACATATTTAAATCTTTTATCCACCTTGAACTTATTTTTTAGTATGGTGTAAATTGGTGATCAAGTTTTGTTTTTTGCATGTAGCTGTCCAAATTTCCCAACACCATGTGTTGAAGAGGCTATTTTTACTCCATTTTATGCTTCTTCCCCCTTTGTTGAATATTAATTGATCATAGAGACTTGGGTTTATTTCTGGGCTCTCTTTTCTGTTCCATTGGTCTATGTGTCTGTTCTAATGCCAGTACCAGGCTGTTTTGATTACAGTGGCCTTGTAATACAGTTTGATATCAGGTATTGTGATCCCTCCTGCTTTATTCTTCTTTCTGAAAATTGCTGCAGCTATTCGGGGTCATTTATGGTTCCATATGAACTTCTGAAATGTTTGTTCTATATCTGTGAAATATGTCATTGGTACTTTAATAGGGATTGCATTGAATCTATAAATCGCTTTGGATAGTATGACCATTTTGGTGATGTTAATTCTTCCAATCCATAAGCATGGTACTTGCTTCCATTTGTTTGTGTCTTCCTTAATTTCTTTCTTCAGTGTTGTATAATTTTCTGAGTACAAGTATCTTACCTCTTTGGTTAGGTTTATTCCTAGGTACTTTATTTTTCTTGTTGCTATATCAAATGGGATTTTTTTTCTGATTTCTGTTTCTGATATTTCATCATTGGTGTACAAAAATGCCTTTGATTCTTGAATATTGACTTTGTATCCTGATGTTTTGCCAAATTCATTTATTAGGTGGAGTGGTGTATTGGTGGAGTCTATAGGATTTTCTATGTACTATCATGTCACCTGCAAACAATGACAATTTTATTTCCTCCTTTCCAATTTGGATGCTTTTTATTTCTTTTTCTTGTCTGATTGCTGTCGCTAGGATTTCTAATACTATGTTGAATAGGAGTGGTGAAAGCGGGCATCCTTGTCTTCTTTCTGATCTTAGTGGGAAAGCTCTAAGTTTCTGCCCATTGAGTATAATGTTGGCTCTAGGTCTCTCACATATGGCCTTTATTATGTTGAGGAATGCTTTCTCTATTCCCATTTTGCTAAGCATTTTTATCATAAATGGGTGCTGTACCTTATCAAAGGCTTTTTCTGCATCTATTGATATGATCATGTGGTTTTTGTCTTTCATTTTGTTTATGTGGTATATTATGTTTATTGATTTGTGAATATTGTACCATCCTTGCATCCCTGGGATGAATCCCACTTGATCGTGGTGTATGATCTTTTTAATGTATTGCTGGATGCAGTTTGCCAATATTTTATTGAGGATTTTAGTATCTAAGTTCATCAGTGATATTGGTCTAAAATTTTCTGTCTTTGTTATGTCTTTATCTGGTTTTGGGATTAGGATGATGCTGGTTTCATAAAAAGAGTTTGGGAGTCTTCCATCTTGAATTTTTTGGAATAGTCTGTGAAGAATGGGGGTTAGCTCTCCCTTAAATGCTTTGTAAAATTCTCCTGTGAAGCTGTCTGGTCCAGGGCTTTTATGCGTTGGAAGCTTTGATTACTGCTTCAATTTCATCAGCTGTTATTGGTCTGCTCAGGCTTTCTGCTTCTTCTCTTCATTCCATTTTCGAAGATTGTATTTTTGTAGAAATTTGTCCATTTCACCTAGGTTTTCAAATTTCTTGGCATATAGTTCTTCATAGTAATTTCTTACAGTCCTTTGTATTTCTGTGGTATCAGTTGTAATCTCTCCTCTTTCATTTCTGATTGTGTTTATTTGTGTCCTCTCTTTTTTTCTTGATGAGTCTGCTTAAAGGCTTGTCAATTTTATTTACCTTTTCAAAGAACCAGCTCCTGGATTTATTGATCCTTAGAATTGTGCTTTTAGTCTCTATGGCATTTAATTCTGCTCTGATCTTGATTATTTCCTTTCTTCTACTTGCTCTGGGCTGTCTTTGTTGTTGTTCCTCTAGTTCTTGAAGGCATTGGGTTAGGTTGTTTATTTGAAATGTTTCTATCTTTTTTAGGTAGGCCTGTATTGCTATGAACTTCCGTCTCAGGACTGTCTTCACTGTGTCCCATTAGTTTTGGTATTGTTGTGTGTTCATTTTCATTTGTTTCCAGAAATGTTTTGGTTTCTTCCCTAATCTCATTGTTGACCCATTCATTGTTTAATGGCATGCTATTCAATCTCCATGAGTTTGAGTGTTTGGGGTTTTTTCTTTGAGGTTGGTTTCTAGTTTCAGTCCCTTGTGGTTGGAGAAAATACTTGATACGATTTCAATTTTCTTGAATTTGTTGAGGCTTGTCTTGTGTCCTATCATGTGGTCTATCTTTGAAAATGTTCCATATGTATTTGAAAAGAATGTGTATTTTGCTTCTTTGGGATGAAAGGTTCTCTCTTTATATATCAGTTAAGTCCATTTCATCTAGGGCTTCGTTCAATGCCACAATATCTTTGTTGATGTTTTGTTTGGAAGATCTGTCCATTTTTGACAGTGGGGTGTTAAGATCTCCTACTATGATTGTGTTGCTGTTAATATCTTTCTTGAAGTCCTCCAAGGTTTTTTTTTATATATTTGGGTGCTCCTATGTTGGGAGCATATATGTTTACAATGTTTATTTCTTCTTGGTGGATTCTTCCCTTGAGTACTATGAAGTGACCTTCGGGGTCTCTTTTTTTTGGAGGGGGGTCTCTTTTTATGGCTTTTCTTTTGAAGTCTATTTTATCTGATATGAGTATTGCTATTCTGGGTTTTTTTTCCTGTCCATTTGCTTGGAATATTTGTTTCCAACCCTTCACTTTCAGTCTGTGTAGGTCTTTTGTTCTGAGGTGGGTGTCTTGTAGGCAGCATATGTGTGAGTCATGTTTTCTTATTCATTCAGCTATTCTGTGTCTTTTGATTGGGGCATTTAATCCATTTACATTTAAGGTTATTATTGATAGATACTTATTCATTGCCATTTTTTTTTTCCACTGGTGTTCCTCTCTCTCTTTCACTGTTTTTTTTCCTGTTCTTAAAGCAGACCCTTTAGCATCTCTTGCAGAGCTGGTTTGGAGGTGATATATTCTTTGAGGCTTCTTTTGTCCGAGAAGTTAATTTGTCCATTTTAATTGAGAGCCTTGGTGGATAGAGTAGTCTTGGTTGCAAGCCTCTGGTTCTCATTACTTGGAATATTTCTTGCCATTCCCTTCTGGCTTAGAGCATTTCCATTGAGAAATCAGCTGCTAGTCTTATCGGGGCTTCCTTGTATGTGACTTCCTGTTTTTCCCTTGCTGCCTTTAAGATTCTTTATCTTGGAATTTTGCCATTTTAATTATGATATGTCTTGAAGTGGGTCTCTTTGGGTTCCTCTTGATTGGGACTCTCTGTGTTTCCTGGATTTGTGTGACTTTTTCTCTCATCAAATTAGGGAAGTTTTCCATCATTACTTTTTGAAACAGGTTTTCTATCCCTTGCTTTTCTTCTCCCTCTGGTATTCCTATTATACAGATATTATTATGTTTCATGTTGTCCTGCATTTCCCTTAATCCTTCTTCATTCTTTCTGAGCCTCTTTTCTTTTTCTTGCTCTTTCTGGGTGTTTTTTTCTACCTTGTCCCCCAGCTCTCTAATCTGATCCTCTGCTTCATCGAGCCTACTTTTGATTCCTTCTACTGTGTTCTTCAGTTCAGAAATTGTATTCTTCATTTCCTCTTGGCCCTTGATACTTTCTATTTCCTTTTTCATGTTGATATAGTTTGTAGTGAGTTCATTGTAGTTTCCCTGTAGTTTTTTATAATTATCTCTGAGGTCATTGAGCTTCCTCATAACCATTGCTATTAACTCAATATCTGATTGCTGCCTTTCCTCTGTTTCATTTAGCATTCTTTTTGAGGCTTCCGCCTTTCCTTTCATTTGGGGATTGTTTCTTTGTCTGCCCACGGTTTGTGAGACTCTTCTTGTTGGCCTCTGCTTTTTAAATTGGTCTGTTCTGACTCCCTGGGTTTATGGTGTGAACTTCTATGGTTGAAGACCTGTGAGATTCAGTGGTGCAGCCTCCTTGATCTCCTGAGCTCACCAGTCTTGGGCTGTCGTTTATGTTGGCTCTCTGTATGTCTTTGGGTTTTGTTTGTCGTTGGGTCTTTCTTTGGTGAGTTTTTCCCTCCAGCTGGTTAACTGAGGGTCACTCCATCTCCCATGTCATATTCTGTTGTGCAGGTGTGGGCCGATTGTGTTGAAGCTGGTTCTTCCGTATGTACAAGGTTTTGAGGATTCTTTCTTGCTCTTGTTCAGTTGTTTGTTCTGAGTAATTTCTCCACCAATTAATTGTGTTTCCAGATCAGTCCTGGCTTGAGTTAGTCCATTCTTTCCATTCCTTCCATTTGTTCCTTCAACTTCTTCTGTTGTTATCTGTTGTTGGTTCCTTTGTTGGTGAGTTTCCTCTTCCGGCAGGTGTACTGGTGTTCACAGCCCCCACCTACTCTTTTATGTGATCGGTTGGAGGGGGGAGTCAAAATGGTTTAAGACAGAGGGGGTGTATTTTATGGTATTTAAAGTACCAACCCGTAGAGAAGAGATAGGAGATCGTTTGGATATGTATAGTGTTAACCATAATATTTCACTCAACTAGCTACTTTTTAGAAAGGGTGGAAAGGAGGTAAGACTCTTGTTGGGAGGGGAAGGATTGTGAGTTGGATCTAGAAAGCAGTGAGCTTGTGGGAGGTCAGCTTATGAGGTAAAGTGAGAGAAAAGGATAGAAAATGGGTGTAGTATGTAAGCAAACACAGTTAACTACAACAGTGATACAGTTCAGGGAATAGTAAAGTGAGCTAAGGTCTGGGATGGGTGCTGTGTAGTATTTACAACTGTATGGAACAGCAATTATTTACAACAGTTATGGAGCAACAATCATATGACAGAACCTATGTGATCTGGATAACAGGAATAGAAAGTATAGGACCTAGAACAGGGTGCTAATAGAACCCAAGGGAACTGAAAAAAAATCAAAATTAAAAATACAGTATGAAAGAGAGAACAAGGGAAACCAGTCTTACAATGCAGTTTAACAAGCCAAGCAAAGAAGGCTAAACAGAAAGAAGAGACATACAAAAATACTAATAAAATAATAGATGTAAGAATAATGAAAAAATAATAATACAAATATACAATAACTTGCAAGTTCTCTGGAGTAGCAAATTGAAGTTTGTCTCACTGTCTCAGCTGTTGGGATGCCCCCCTTTGGGTCCAGCTCTGGTCTTTTCACAGCTCCAGGTTTTATTGTCTCACATGTGATTTTCAAAGCCCTGTACAATTGTTAGTCTCCAATCTTCATATATGCTTGGACACTGTTGGCTGTTCGCTCTGTTCCTCAGATCGGCTAGGTGTCTCACCCATGCGCAGGGAGAAGTGGACTCCTCTCCCACCTATCTTTCTGCCATCTCAGCTGTGCTCTGTAGCTTTGTCATTCATCTTGCTTTGTGCTGCCCACAAGTTCATTGCCATCTTACAAAATGTGAGAGGTTCAGTCAGTGATGGGCAGACCTTTCAGTACTGTGATGCATGGATCTCCATTAAAATGATTTTTGTTTCTGACTGGTTCCTATATCTACTTCTTCACCAGCTCCTCCAGAACTTCTGATTCCAATGACCCTGGACTCCAGCAGAGTGCGGTGAGAGTGGACTACAGATGCTTGAGGAGAATCTGAGGTTGGTGGCTCCAGGGAGAGAAGTGAAGGAACCCCAATATGGTTTTAATGCTAGGATGAGTTAAGCATTTTAATTAATGTGAGAAAATGTGATCACCTTATATTTAAATATCTTATTGCCTAGATGTGAATTCATTTTCTTGTCTTAAGAACTAAGAGAGCAAAACTGAGGAAAGCAAAATCCAATGAAGAGGTATGGCCACCAGGGTCAAGACAGTGCTGTAGGTAAACACAGTTTGCCTCCTTGAACAACCACATCAAAATTACAACTAAACTACAGAACAACCATCACTTAGTACCATCAGAAATTGAGTTGAATGGAAGTCCAACAACTATGAAACTAAAGAAACTGCAACCATCCAGAGTGGTAGGAGATCCAGAGATGCAGAGACATGGAATGGGCTGGTCTCTCACCCATGTGTGGTGGATAAAATTCTAGGAGGGATATCTCGGGAGCAAGGAGTCCCAGCCCCACACCACACCCCCCAGCCAGGGAGATAAGCTCCCATAACTTAAGGCAGTAAAAACCAGTGGGGTTTGAGTCAGTGAAAGGAACTAGTGGAGTCCCAAAAAGTTCCTCCTTAAAGGGCCCACAGAAAGACTTAATCGGACTTACTCCTGCGCTCCAGGACCAGGACAGCAGCTTGAAGAAGACCAAGGATATAATGGGTGGCATTGAAGTGTCTGGCATCAGGGCAAGAGCTGGGGGACAGCTTTCTCTCAGACAGAAAGTCAGGTAGAGGCCATTGTTCCTTTTCCGAGTGTACTCCACACAGAGCCACAGAGCTGGCAAGTGGGGTCCAGATCTGAGACTCCATCAACCTGGCTCAGGTGGTTTGTTCCACCTTGGGGAATCCTGAGGCTCTGCCCCGCCGAACCTATGGCCCACATAAGCAGTTAGCAGTGGCTTTTCCATATGAATGACTAGTCCCAGGTCAGGCTTCACATCTTCCTAATCCTCTCAAATAAGCAACAACCAGCCTCAGTGAGCCCTCAGCCCCTATACCCCTAGCTGAGTGGCCCCAGGCCCAGCACTAGCAGCAGCCAGCTTTGGGTCACAGTTTAGCTTCACCTGGGCACCTCCAAACCCAGTACAAGTATCAGCCATCTCAGATTGCTTTGTAGCTCATGCTGGGTGATGATGGGCAGGAAACACATGGTGGCTGACACTGGCCTGCACCACCTGGGAAACCCCAGAGCCTGCACACTCAGTGGTTAACTACAGACCATGTTAGAATAAGACCACCCTGTCCCTGCACAGCTGAATCTCCACAGGGGGCAGAGATTGGTGGTCGGTGGTCACAGCTAGCCCCTGCAGCTGACTGGTCTGGGTAAATCCCTCCCATTGACCTGCCAGCAGCAATCAAGGCTCAATTATGAGAGGAGGGTATACTCAGCCCACATGGGGAGAGTACCTCAATTTCCTGGCTTGGGCGAGAGGGGAGGCTGTGCCACTAGACCCTACAGGACACCTACTACATTAGGCCACACTACCAAGACAGGGAGTCATAGCAGCTCTACCTAGTATATAGAAACAGACACAGGGAGACTGCCAAAATGAGGAGACAAAGAAACATGGCCCAAATGAAAGAACAGGTCAAAACTCCAAAAAGAGAACTAAAGAAAATGGAGATGAGCAATTTATCAGATGCACAAGTCAAAACACTGGTTATAAGGATGCTCAAGGAATTTAATGAGCACCTCAACAGCATAAAAAAGACCCAGGCAGAAATGAAGGATATAGTAATGGAAATAAAGAAAAATTTATCAGAAATCAACAGTAGAATGGATGAATTCAAGAATCAAAGCAATGATATGGAACATAAGAGAACAAAAAACAACCAATCAGAACAGTAAGAAGAAAAAACAATTCAAAAAAAAGAGGATAGTGTAAGGAACCTCCTGGACAACTTCAAGCATACCAATATTCACATTATAGGGATACCAGTAGGAGAAGAGAAAGAGCAAGAAATTGGAAATATATTTGAAAAAATAATGGAAGAAAACTTCCCTAATTTGGTGAAGGAAATAGACATGCAAGTCCAGGAAGCACAGAGAGGCCAAAACAAGATGGATGCAAACAAGTCCACACCAAACACATCATAATTAAAATGCCAAAGGTTAAAGATAAAGAGAGAATCTTAAAAGCAGCAAGAGAAAAGTACTTAGGTACCTACAAAGGAGTTCCCACAAGATTGTTAGCTGATTTCTGAAAAGAAACGTTGCAGGCTAGAAGGGATTGGCAAGAAATATTCAAAGTCATGAAAAGCAGGGACCTACAGCCAAGATTGCTCTACCCAGCAAAGCTATTATTTAGAATCAAACAGCAGAGAAAGAGCTTCCCAGACAAAAAAAAAGAACTAAAGGAGTTCATCACCACCAAACCATTATCATATGAAATGTTAAAGGTACTTATTTAAGGGGAAAAAAGATCAAAACTGTGTACAATAAAGTGGCAATAAATACATACCTATCAACAATTGAATCTAAAAAACAAACAAAGCTGACAAGAACAGAGACAGAATCACGGATACAGAAAGCATTTTAATGGTTGCTGGATGGAAAGGGTTTTGAGGAATGGGGAAGAGGTAAGGGGATTAAGAAGTACAACTTGGTAGTAACAGAATAGACATGGGGATGTAAACTATAGTACAGGAAATGGAGTAGCCAAAGAATTTATGGCATGACCCATGGACATGAACAAAAGAATGGGGATTGCCTTAAGGAGTAGGGATTGTTGGGGGAGCAAAGGGAGAAAAACTGGGACAACTGTAACAGCATAATCAGCATAATTTTAAATATAATTTTTTTAAAAAAGAGGTATGGCCACCAGGGTGGGAGTTAGAGATTCTAACCTAACTTGAAAATTAGATAATGATGTGATTCACTTCTTTTTTTAATCCTCGCCCATGGATATGTTTTTTATTGACTTCAGAGAGAAAGGGGGAGAGAGACAAACATCAAGGTGAGAGAGAAACATTGATCAGTTGCCTCCCACACACCCTGAATGGGGATGGAACCGATAACTTAATATGAGCCCTGACCAGGAATTGAACCCATGACCTTTTAGTGTATGGGGTGATGCTCCAACCAACCTAGCCGCCTGGCCAAGGTATGATTCACTTCTGATGAATATCAGCCACATGACGTTTTCTTCTTTTACTTTTCAAGTCCTTATTACAGTCTGCTACAATCTATAGGGTCCAGTATGTTTCATCCCTGTCACAGGCAGGATTCAGTCTTCTCCTAGGAGTGCCTCAGGTTATTGAGAATTTGAGAAGGCAGCTCCAAAAATTATATGGGGATATAACCCTTAATATTTTGTGAGGCCCTGGCTGGGTAGCTCAGTTGGTCAGAGTATCATTTCAATACACCAAGGATCCCCTGACAGGGCACATACAAGAAACAGCCAATGAATGTACAAGTAAGTAGAAAAACAAATCAATGTTTCTCTCTCTCTGTCTCTCCTCCCTCTTCCACCCCTTCAAATCAATACATTAAAGAAATTTGTGAGATGCTACATTTTCTTTGTGGCAAAGAATTTTTTCATGTCTGGGGAGATTAAAATTAATTGTAGAATTTTTCTTAAGTAGAATTTTATTTTTTTAAAGATTTTATTTATTCATTTTTAAAGAGAGGGGAAGACAAGGAGAAAGAGAGGGAGAGAAATATTAATGTGTGGTTGCCTCTTGCACGCCCCCTACTGGGGATCTAGCCCGCAACCCTGGCATGTGCCCTGACTGGGAATCGAACTGGTGACCCTTTGGTTCACAGCCCACACTCAATCCATAGAGCTACACCAGCCAGGGCTAATTGTAGAAATTTTTAAGAGAACCAAAATGTAATAATATTTTTACATTAATTAATGTGCATACTTGCTATATTAAGTATCTATAATATATAAGAGACATGAATGTGTTAGAATAACAGGTCAATATTGTAACACCATTTTAAAATGTCTAATTGAGAACTGACTTAGAATTTTGTGTCTAGACTGAATATAATTAATTTCGTGTATAATACCTGAGGATTAAAGAAAACTTGAAACCATTTTTAAAGTTTTGCTTATTAATTTTATAAGTATTGCTTAAATATTTGAGAAATGTTATTAGAAAATCTATGTATG
>VMDR010023567.1:0-15517 GCA_007922815.1 Macrotus californicus | reverse complement strand
AATTTTAAAAATAGTTTGTGGAGTCCAGAAACAATATTACTGAAGATTTTCATTAATATTACATTACATTTGTAGATTAATTTAGGGGAAGTTGATAGCAGTGTAGTTTTAGTCTTCTCATTCATAAACATGGTATGTCTCTCGGTTTATTTAGGTCTCCATTAGCACCTTTCAATAAAATGCTATAATTTTCTCAGAAATTTCTTGAAAATTTTTATATGATTTATTCCCAGTTATCTTAATTCCTTATTGTATTATAAACAGCTTTTATAAAATTATGTTTTCTTACTTATTTTGCTTACTAATCTCATACCCAGTAACATATGTAAGCTTTTCTATCAATTCTGATGATGGGTTTTCTGTGTAGACATTCAAATGCTTACTTACATTTTCCCCCTTTCACTGCCAGGCTAGCATCACACTCACATGCACATGCGCGCGCACCCGCTGCTTGATTTGACTTGCATACATTTTGTTCAGGGTTTTTCCAACTATGTTTGTCAATGAGACTAGACTGTAGTTTTTTCTTTCTTGTGCTATCTTGTTTAATGTTATAAAGGTTATATCAAATCTTTTAAATTGTTTGAAAGTATACTCTCTTTTTTCCTCTTCTCTGGAAAAGTTTATGTTGCTTTTTAATGTTGGTTATAGCTCTGTATCCAAGTAATATTAATCTCACGAAGTGTTTTTCTACCACCAGAAACAATTTGTATAAAACAATGAGCCTTTCAGCCCCCAACTCTTCCACTGGGCTAATTTCTACTAGTCGTGGACTTCACATCCTTAGAAAGCTCTTTGTTGTCTCGCACTAGATTAGGTGTTCCCGTTCTACACCTCTCATAACACATTTTATTTCCTCTCTCCTAACTCACTCCACATTTCATTGTAATGTCTCACCAAATGTTCGCCACGACTCCAGTGCTTAGCACATTAATGGCATGAAGCTGGCCATCAATAAATATTTGTTGACTGTTTTAATGAGGGAAAGAAACAGCCTCAAAATGAAACATTAATCAATCTATTCCTGGATATGGGTAAATTTGAGCTTCTTTTGAATGCGTTCTGCTTCAGAACAAGGAGAAAGTAAGGACCAAGAAAGCCAGCAGTTCCAGCCAGGGTAGGCAGAGGCCTGTGGAAGGAGGTGTATACACTATCCTGGTCCCTCTGTGCAGAAACCTGGTATAAAAAAACAGTGAGGAGCCCTGGCTGGTGTGGCTCAGTGAATTGAGTCCGGGCCTGCGAACCGAAGGGTTGCCAGTTTGATTCCCAATCTAGAGCACATGCCTGGGTTGCGGGCCAGGTCTCCAGTAGGGGGTGCACAAGGCAACCACACATTGATGTTTCCCTCCCTTCCTTTCTTTCTAAAAATAAATAAATAAAATCTTTATAAAAACAGTGATGGGACAAACATGTGTCAACACTGGGGACCCCGTCATCACTGGAGGTATGCCAGAACTCTAGGGGTTCTACCAGAGGTGGCAAGGGACATGTAGAGATTCTGGGATGGTCATCATGCCACCTGAGAGCCAAGTGTTAAAAGGGATCACGCAGAATATCCTAGAGATTCTCTCACAGACAGAGACTGAGGCTTGGACATCGCTAGATTTCTCTTTCTACTGCAGGCAGAGTCCCCAAAATATGTTGGGGTGTTTTTTTTCACTGTGTGACCAAATTGTATCCAAATCTGAAAAATTAGATAACACTTTCAAAAGTCCCAAATCCTCTCAAGGCAGAGATGACTCAGTAGCTTCTGGGGACTCCTAAGGAAACCTCCCTCATTATGTCCTCACCCCTCTGACTTATGCTCAGTGACTATAATGTTTACTCTGCATCAGCACCTCAGTACCAGGAAGTGCCTGGACATAGGTACAAGAAATTCACCCACTGGAGAGATATGATAACCCAGGTATCTTAACTCATCTGTATCTTATGACTTTGACTAGCATCAGTTCACACCTTGAACTTCAATAAAAATACAGTGGCAAAGAGAACTTTAGCCTTGCAGTGAGGATCATCAGGCCCTGACCCCAGACAGTGGTCTATTCATTTATCCAGTACACCCTGCCTTAACACCTCCTGTCTAGGAAACCATGGTTGGGTCTTCCCTGGTACTTACCGAGACAGCATTTCTATGTGACCCAGAAATCTTGATGTACCAGGTAGACTTGAACACTGATGGCTGACGGCTGCTATTTGCTTAATTTCTTTCCCATTGTTTCAAAGAAGAATAAAGGGGAGGTGGGAGGAGGTGCTTGGGAAGGCTTGGTTTAAGCTTGCAGTTGGACTGAATTGTTGAGTGGGGTCACCATCACATAATATGTAGTATAAACCCTGACATTTCTTTTTCTTTTTAATGAAAGTCCCTGACTTATGCTTTGATTACAGGGGCATTCAGTTCAAAGATGGCTCTATGCAGGAGCTTTATGCAGGGAGAGATGTCATGTTATGTGCTTGAATAAACACATGACTAGATAGAGAGTCAGGCCACTTTCCCCTCCCAGACTTACTTGTTTTAGAGATCGCTAAAATCAAAACAGAGACTAAACTTGAAAATTTACTGAGCAGATAAGACCAGTTGAGTCATACAAACAAAGATTAATATGGCTTATTTTGTAAGACTAACTTGATCTGGGTCGTTTCTTTCTTTTTTAAGAAAATATTTTATTTATTTATTTTTAGAGAGGGGAAGGGAGGGAGAAAAACATCCATGTGTGGTTGCTTTTCACACGCCCTCTGCTGGGGACCTGACCTGCAACCCAGGCACATGCAAAGCGGACTGGGAATCAAACCAATGACCCTTTGGTTTGCAGGCCGGCACTCAGTCCACTCAGCCATACCAGCCAGGGCTCACTTGGGTCATTTCTTGATTATGCCTCTGAAAATCATAAGTAAAACTTACACAGTTTCTCAAGGTTGATATAATGTAACTGCTGGTCAATTTCCTGCCATTGAAGAAAATTCTAACATTAGAACCAATAACTGTGAAGAAAAAAGTCACTGCCTCCTCAATATTTAAGCTGCTTTGTAACAATATACCCTTAACCATCATTCCATGTTTTGGTTTGAGTGCTCTCTGTTTGCAAACTGTCATTTTGATGTGTACTTAAGTGATCCATTAGTCTTACTTCTGTTATTTCTGAACTTTTGATAAGATTTTGGTTGATTTTGATAAATGACCATTTGGACCACTTGTTTTTTCTCTTCCTGCTCTTTAAATTCCCACTCATGTTTTAAATTCACCAATAAAGAGTGAGCCTCAGAAACTCTAGGGCCCTACCCCATAAAATAGAACCCTAGGCCCATGCACACACTCTCTCACTCTCTACCTGTGATGTCCCTGTGTGGTCCTATGAGTAATATGCAATTTTCAGATCCTGTAAGTAATAAATATTACCTCGGATATATTGCAAGTTCCATTCCAGACCACTACAATAAAGGGAATATCACAGTAAAGTGAGTCATATGAATGTTTTTTCCCCCAGGGCATATACAGGTTAGGTTTATAATATATTGCAGCCTATTAAGTGTGCAATATATTATGCCTAAAAAAAACAATGTACAGTCCTGGCTGGTGTGGCTCAGTGGACTGAGTGCCGGCCTGCAAACCAAAGGGTCGCTGGTTCAATCCCCAGTCAGGGCACATGCCTGGGTTGTGGGCCAGGTCCCCAGTAGGGGGTACGTGAGAGACAACCACACACTGATGTTTTTCTCCCTCTCTTTCTCCTCCCCTTCCCCTCTCTCTAAAAATAAATAAATAAAATTAAAAAAAAAAACAAAAAACAATGTACATATTTTAATTTAGAAATAATTAGTTGCTAAGAAAAATGCTCACCATCATCTGAGCCTTCAAGTCATAATCTTTTTGCTGGTGCAGGGTCTTGCCTTAATGACTGAACAGGATGGTGAGGTGACTGTGGCAATTTTTAAAATAAGACAACAATGAAATTTGCCACATTGGCTGACTCTTCCTTTCATGAATGATTCTTGTGGTATGTGATGCTATTTGATAGCATTCTACCTACAACAGAACTTTCAAAATTGGGGTCAATCCTTTCAAACCCTGCTTTATCAACTAATCTTATATAACATTTTAAATCCTTTGCTGTGATTTCAGCATCTTCACCAGAAATAGAGTCAATGTCAAGAAACCACTTTCTCTGCCCTGGCTGCTGTGGCTCACTAGATTGAGCACCAGCCTGAGAACTGAAAGGTCACTGGTTCAATTCCCAATCAGGGCACATGCCTGGGTTGCAGGCCAGGTCCCCAGCTGGGGGTGTGCGAGAGGCAACCAATTGATCTTTCTCTCCTTCTCTTTCTCCTTCCCTTCCCCTCTCTAAAAATAAATAAATAAATAAAAGGAAAAAAAAAGAAACCACTTTCTTTGCTCATCCATGGGAAGCAACTTCTCATCTATTACAGTTTTATCATGAGATTGGATCAATTCAGTCACATCTTCAGGTTTCACTTCTAATTCTAATTCTCTTGCTGTTTCCATCACAACTACGATACTTCCTTCACTGAAGTCTTGAATCCCTCAAAGTCATCCACAAGGGTTGAATCAACTTCTTCCAAACTCCTGCTAATGTTAACATTTTGACCTCTTCTCATGAATCACAATGTTCTTAATCATATCTGCAACATCAAATCTTTTCCAGAACATTTTAAATCTTTGCCCAGATCCATCAGTGGAATCACTCTCTATGATAGCTATAACCTTATGAGGTGTATTTCTTAAATAATAAGGTTTGAAAGTTGAAATTACTCCTTGACCCATGAGCTGCAGAATAAATGTGTTACCAAATGTTTGCCTGTGTGCATTAAAACCCAATAGGAGTTTGCAGCAAAGAAAGAAAAGGTTTATTTTAGGAAATGGTGTCAAGCCCTGAGACACAGGTGAGCAAATACTCTAAGACCTAGCGCCCTGATGGCTCCTAGGGGATAGAATATATACAGGAAAAATCATTAATCATTGTGACTAATGGGGTTGAGGTCGTGGGTCCTGCTGATTAGCTGTGGACAGGGTAGAAAGTAGTTGGTCGTTGTATCAGGTCCTGATGTCAGCCATGGCTTCCTTCTGTCTAGTTTCATGAGGGTGTGGTCAGTAGAATCATTCTGCTTTCATGAGCCTGGAGCTTAAACACAATTGACGTCAAGATGATCAAGATGTTATCTTTAGTATGACTGAAACCCTGTTCCCTTGATCAACAGACCTGAGGCTTTTTCTTAAGATGGTTTGATGCTGATGTCCTAAGCACTTAATGATTATGGGAATAGACATGCAGTATGTCATGGTGCTATTATGACTGGACAAAGCTAGCTTAAAGTAAGTAAGAAGTTATATTATGGAAACAAAGTTCTTGTGTGGTTACAGTTTTTGTGTTAGCAGGCATGAAAACAATAGCATTAATCTCATTGTACATCTCAATCAGAGGTCTTGGGTGACCAGGTGCATTGTCAATGAGCAGTAATATTTTGAAAGGAATCTTTTTTTCTGACTAGTAGGTTTCAATGGTGGTCTTAAAATATTCAGTAAACTTCCCTGACTTGCGTGGCTCAGTTGGTTGCGTGTTGTTCTGTAAAGCTAAAGGTTGGTGGTTCAATTCCTGGTCAGGGCACTGTCGGGAGCCGACCAACAGCCGACCTTTGACACAGTCAGGACGGATGAGGCGCGACTGTGGCAGAAGCAGCCATGGCTGGATCTCCTGGTAATCTCTCCCTGCGTGCCTGCTGTTATTGATAGTTGGGGGAAGAATTTTCTGGCGTTTGTACTTTACTGCTAAAAACCCACACAATTCCCTTGATGCTACTCAAAAGGATTTGTTAATTGTAGAACAAAAGCCCCTGACCACTCCACCACTTCCCACCTCCCTTGTTTGGAAAATTAATATTAAATCATAGGCAGACCAAATGCCAAAGAAATGGAGGAAAATAAAAGTTCCCCTGATGGGCCAGTACCCCCTAGAATTCTTAGGACTATTACCCCTCCTATTATGATTTAAGTACATGGGAGCAAAAATAAAGAAATGGGAGTGTGTACAAATGATGTAGATGCCTTCAGGTGGAAAAGTTAACTATTCACCGAGGCAGATAAATCATAAAGACTTCAAATACCCTATAGAAAAGGTTGCTTTGTCTACTGAATTTCTTGTAACCTGTACCAGCTCATTAAACCCTGGCAAATGTTCTGTTTTTGGCTCAGACTTAACATTCTGTACGTCTGATCCTCATTGAATGTTTCAATAGCCTTTTTGGTTAGAATGATTTTTATTTAGAATAGTTATGGTGACAGTTCCTGGTGTTGGCATTATGCTATCTAATGATTTATCTTGTAATCACACTATGTATCAGTTCCTCAATTTATCCCTATAAAAATAAAATTCCTGAGCTTAAAGTTGGGGCAGTCCAGACCAACAGGTCTGACTGCTCTTCTGCACCTCACCCTGGTGTCAGTCTCCTTTTCTTCGCCGAGCCATTCCTCCCTCGGGGACCCTGAGACCTGCCAAGGCTGGACCCCGGCAGGGCACATGCCTGGGTTACAGATCCAGTCCCCAGTCGGGGCATGTAGAAGAAGCAACTGATCAATGTTTCTCTCCCTTTCTTTCTCCCTCCCTTCCCCTCTCTCTAAAAATAAATAAACAAAATCTTTTAAAAAATAAAATAAAATTTTTAGTAAACCATATTGTAAAAGTGTGCTGCCATGCGGGCTGTGTTGTGCCATTTATACAGCACAGATGAAAGAGATCTAGCACAATTCTTAAGGGACCTAGGATTTTAAAAATGGTAAATTAACACTGGCTTCAATTTAATGACACCAGCTGCATTAGTTCCTAGTAAGAGAGTCAGCCTGGCCTTTGAAGATTTGAAGCCAGGCATGGAATTCTCTCTAGCTATGAAATTCATAGATTGCATCTGCTTCCAATATAAAGCTGTTTTGTCTACACTGAAAATCGGTTGTTTAGTGTAGCCACCTCCATTAATTATCTTCTGGATAACTTGCTGCACCTTCTACATAAGCTCCACCTTGCACTTTTATGTTATGAAGATGGTTTCTTTCCTGCAACCTCTTGAACCAACCTCTGCTAGCTTCCTACTTTTCCTCTGTAACTTTCTCACCTCTTTCAGACTTTATAGAATTGAAGGGAGTTAGGGCCTTGCTCTGGATTAGGCTTTGGTTTAAGGGAATGTTGTGGCTGGTTTGATATTCTATCCACACCACTAAAATTTTCTCCATATCGGTATTAAGCTTGTTTCATTTTCCTATCATCCATGTGTTCACTGGAGTAGCATTTTTAATTTCCTTCAAGAATTTTTCCTCTGGATTCATAAATTGGCTGTTTGGTGCAAGAGGTCTAGCTTTTGGCCTGTCTTGACTTTCAACACGTCTTCCTCACTTAGTTTAATCATTTCTAGCTGTTGATTTAAAGTGAGAGATGTGCAATTCTTTCTTTCATGAAAGCTTAGAGGCTATTGTAGGGTTGTTAATTTCACTAGTGCTCTGTCTCAGGAAATAGGGAGGCCAGAGGAGAGGGAGAGATGTGGGGGAATGGCTGAAAGGTGGAGCACTCAGAACACACACAACATTAACTGGTTAAGTTTACCAATTTTTTATGCACATGATTTGAGGTACCCCAAAACAATTATAATAGTGACAGCAAAGATCACTGATCACAGATCATCATAACAAATATAATAATAATGAAAAAGTTTAACAGGGCCCAGCAAAAATAATGCCCCTTTTTATTACAAAATCATAAGTATGTAATTCTGTAACATAACAATATCACATTCAAGGACACCATGTGTCATTTTAGGTGAAATGTTCCAATTAAAACTATAAATTATTACACCCATATTATTACCCTACCAACCACACTCAGGGAGGCTTTACTTCTGCTAGACCCTGTATTTTGAGAATTACCACAATGTGACACAGAAACATGAAGTGGGCAAATACTATTGGAAAAATTGTGCCAACAGAGTTGCTTGACGCAGGGTTGCCACAAACTTTCAATTTGTTAAAAAAGAAAGAAAGAAAAGGCAGGACCTGTGAAATTCAATAAAGCAAAGCATAATCAAATGAGGTATGCCTGTATTTTTTTCCAGCCATGCCCAGATCTTCCACTTTTTCACCAAGGGGGCCTTTAAATGCATTATTCTTTGAATCAACTGATATGTACATAAGAGACTTCAGCCTCACACAAGATTTGGAGGACAGGATATAATAGTAGGTAAAATTGTGTGCTCTGAAGACAAATCCTGGGTTCAAATCTAACTTCCAGCACTCACTTCTCTGGATGTCATGGAAAATAGAGATAGTAAAAATCCTATAGCAGTTAAAATGCATTCAGCTGTTAACAACAGAAAACTCAGCTAAAAATAAAAATATTAGCCCTGGCTGCTGTGGCTCAGTGGATTGAGCGCTGGCCTGTAAACCAAAGGGTCGCTGGTTCGATTCCTAGTCAGGGTACATGCCTGGGTTGCAGTCCAAGTCCCCAGCTGTGGGTGCACAAGAGGCAACCACACATTGATGTTTCTCTCCCTTTCTTTCTTCCTCCTTTTCTCTAAAAATAAGTAAATGAACTCTTTAAAAAGTATTAACTGTAAACTATAATTGAAAAAGTACAAATAAAAATAAAGACATTAAGTTATTTCATATTATAAAAAGGTATGGAGGTAGGCAGCTGGTAAAACCCCTCAACTAAACCTCTCAACTCTCTCATCCAAGAACCAGGCTCACCTCATCCTGTTCTTGGTGTTCTGGCTTTTTGGGCCCCTCTGTGATACTCCACTGATAATCTTGGCTCATGGGAAACTTCGCTCATGGACTTCCCAGATCAATCTGAGAATATTACTGTTTGGGTGTTGGGCAGGGGACAGTGGCCCTGTGGTGGTTTGAACTGTTTATTCCCAGTTCTTTGCTCTCTCATTATTTAAGTACACATCCATGCCCTTTGCTGTGTGACTTGCTTGGGTCAATAAAATGCCACAGGACATGATGCAAGCAGATGCTTTAAATGTGCTTTTGTAATTTGACTTAGCCTATGACAAGAGAAAAGTAAGTTCTGCTGCCCCTTCAATTAGGGTCCCTGAATAAAGACCCTGGACCAGAACTGAACACAACCAGAAGCCTGGAGCCCTCTCAATTCCTGTTCAGCCCAAGTTGGATTAGCCAAACCACAGCCACCTTCCAGTACCATGAGCATGAAAATAAATGGTTGTTGTAAGCCATTGAAATCTTGGGGCTTTTTGTTACATAGCAAAAACTGACTATTGCAGGCTATTTTTAGGGCCTTACCAATGTTTAAACTTTTTATTTTTTAAAGTATATTTTATTGATTATGCTTTTACAGTTTTCCCAAATTTTCCCCCTTTATTCCTTCTCCATCCTGCACCCCCCAACCCTCCAGCATTCCCCCCCTTAGTTCATGTCCATGGGTTGTACATATATGTTCTTTGAATTCTCTGTTTTCTATACCATTCTTAGCCTCTCCCCATCTATTTTATGTCTACCATTTATGCTTCTTCTTCCCTGTACCTTTCCCCTGCTATTCCTTCCTTCCCTCTCCCCACTGAAAACTCTCCATGTGATGTCCATTTCTCTGATTCTGTTCCTGTTCTAGTTGTTTGCTTAATTTTTGTTTTCCTTGTTTTTTTTTAGGTTCATTTGTTGATAGTTGTGAGTTTGTTGTCATTTTACTGTTCATAGTTTTTGATCTTCTTCAATTTCTTAGATAAGTCCCTTTAACATTTCATAGAATAAGGGAAGCACTTTATCTGCCCTTTCATTCTACATGATAGCTTTGCTGGATAGAGTAATGTTGGATGTAGGTCCTTTCCTTTCATGACTTGGAATACTTCTTTCCAGCCCCTTCTTGCCTGTAAAGTTTCTTTTGAGAAATCAGTTGATAGTCTTATGGACACTCCTTTGTAGATAACTGTCTCCTTTCCTCTTGCTGCTTTTAAGATTCTCTCCTTATCTTTCATCTTGGGTAACTTAATGATGATGTGCTTTGAGGTATTTCTCTTTGGGTCCAATTTCTTTGGGACTCTCTGGGCTTCCTGGACTTCCTGGAAGTCTATTTCCTTCATCAGATTGGGGAAGTTTTCCATCATTATTTGTTCAAATGAGTTTTCAACTTTTTGTTCTTCCTCTTCTCCTTCTGGCACCACTATAATTCTGATGTTAGAGCATTTGAAGTTGTCCTAGAGCTTTCTAAACCTCTCCTCGTTTTTTTGAATTCTTGTTTCTTCATTCTGTTCTGGTTGAATGTTTCTTTCTTTCTTTTGTTCCAAATCGTTGATTTGAGTCCTTGTTTCCTTCTCTTTACTGTTGGTTCCCTGTATATTTTGCTTTATTTCACTTTGTATAGCCTTCATTTCTTCCTTCATTTTGCAACTGAGCTCACTCAGTTCTGTGAACATCCTGATTACCAGTGTTTTGAATTCTGCATCAGATAGGTTGGCTATCTCCTCATTGCTTAGCTCTTTTTCTGGAGTTTTGATCTGTTCTTTCATTTGGGACATATTTCTTTGTCTTGGTGCACTGGTCTTGGTGAACGTTTTTTTAACACCTTGGTTGTCAGACTTCCAGCAGTTTGATTTTCTGGCACTTCTAGTTGTTTATTGTTTTTAGATTGGTTGTTACCCTTCTTTTGATTGTGCGAGGAAGAGAAACATTTCTGCCTATGCCTCCATCTTGGCCGGAACTTCTTTAAAGTCAGCACTTTAAATTCAGTATCTCATAGGTCCCTCTTGGCTGGTTCTGATATCATTGGTATTCCTGGATGACTCAACCTCCATGTGGTTCCAGAAAGCCCAGTGGACACCCTAAATCTCCACCATGTTCCCCATCCATAGCCTGACTTAAGATGTCCCAGCCACATGCCTTTGTTGTGTGTCTACTGTCTTCCGGACAACCCCTGCCCCATGGCAGGCCCATGGTTCTCAGTTATTGGAGAAGGACTAGAATTACAAAGGAGACCCCATCTTCCTGCCAACTCACCCTGATCTGCCCACTTAACTATATCAAGCACAAGTTTGTACCAACTTCAATGATTTCTTCTATTTTCTGGATGTTTCTGAAGCCATTTCCCCAATTCCAAATTAAGCCTGTTTGATTCCTATTTCAAGTTCACCTCTGGGCTTTCTTCATTCCCCAAGGCAAGAAGGGGCAGGCTTTGCAATTATTCCTTTCACATCATATACTTGTTTTCCAGGCTGTAGTCACCACTTCAGAAGTTGAAAGCAATCTTTGAGATAGGTGTCATCATTACCATTATGGAAAGATGAGGAAATCAAAGATAAGAGATTAAGTTACCTTCTCTTTGGTAGAAACTTGAATCTAGGTCTGTATCTTGATTTTGTGAAATGGGAACTAAATAAATGTAGAAAATTATTTATTTCTCTCAGCGTCCAGTTTTCAAGCCTATTGCCTTATTGAAAAATCCTATTTTTGAATTTCAATAGACTTATATTAGCTCTTGTCTTCTTTATATTCCTCTGAAACAATCCTAATCCCCTCACAAGATGCCCAAATAAGGTCATTTAGTTGCTGAGGGCAAAGGGAAAACACATGAATAGTTTCTCCATATAGTACCCATTCTACCTTCCTGCTTCCACCTGACTTCCCCATTCCAAAGTCCAGGGAATTTTTATCTAGTCCTTTAAGTGTGTGCTGCACACATATGTCAGTGTGCATATATGTATATGTGGAAGTGTGTATGTGTATGTGTGACATGTTGAGAAAAATGAACTCTCCAATTATTCTTCCAAAGCTGTTTTCTTATGTCATGAGTCTTTGGCTTTTAATATCCCAAAGTCAAATGTTTGACTCATTTGTAATTGGGATTCTACTATGTCATTCCTTTCTTGAGATAATAGAGCCAGACCCTTGTTTTTCTGTGATGAGAATAGGGATAGGGTTGCAGGATACATAGGATAATAGGTAACTATTTAAAAAATCTATATTTCCAGGAGCTAAGTCAATGGCAATATAGATAGAAAAGAGGACAGTGATGGTGATCCAACCAAACTGCCACTGAGCTGTCCCAGCTGCTGGCTCCTCTTTTGACTTTGAGGCATCACCCTGGCTCCAAGAACCTCCAAATGCAGGAAAATGAAGCCAAGATATTTTTGAGTCTCAGCCATATGCCCAACAATATGTTTTGTACTTTCATATACATTACCTCATTTTATTCTCAAAGCAGTCCTTGAAGGTAGGTATTAACATTCTTACTTTTTAATAATGAAAGAGCATAGACTGAATCAGGTTGAATAACTCCTCCAAAGCCTTACAGCTAAAACCTGAAAGAAGTGGAATTCAAACCCTATCCCCTGTGATTATCAACCTCACTATCCTTTCCCTATAAGGTGCCTCTTGAGAGAATATGCCAGCACTACATGGGGAAGACTCTATAAAGATGAGTATGTCTTCCTTTAGGAATTTATTTTGAAACAAGCTTAAAATAAGGTTACCTAACCTGGCTTAAACTAAAGGGGGGTCAGATTTAAGTCCTTCCCAAGAAATATCACTATTTTTGTGAGAGTGAGGCCCTGCTCCCCTGCCAAGTATTTAGCAAGAGCTCACCCTGGGATGGGTCAAGAATCCAATCTGGAGGCACTATTTGGGGCATTTCCCACTCTTATCTTTAAACTTAGGCTTTTGAAGGCTATAACAATGGGTAAATAAAACAATGTCTATGGTTCATATTTTTAAAAGAATTTTAAGTTCTAAAATGCATATTTTCTTTTGTATCACCATATGCTTTTAGCTCCCCTGCATGTTTAGCTCTTTTCAAGCACAGTCAAAATGTCACCAGACCTTCCTGCTCTATTGAGGGAATACCTCAAACACTAAGAACCTAAACTTTCTCTTTTGGTTCAGTTTGAGTTATCTATAGATGCAAACAGATGGCCCCAAAACTCAGTGACTTAAAACAGTAACCATTGTACTATTTCTCACAATTCAGTGGGTCAGGACCTCTGGTAGGTGATGTCCACTGGGCTGGATGTCTATCAGGGGTTCTTCACTCATGTGTCTAGAGCCTCAGCTGGGAAGGCTTGAGTAAAACCACTCAACTGAGCTCACATGCCCTAGGCTTTGGTTCTTTGTCATGAAATCTCAGGGTCTTTCCTGCCATGTGGCCTCTGCATGCAGTCACTCCCACAGGGTGGACAGACTTCTTACTTGAACATTCCAAGTTCCCAAGAGAGGAAAAATGGACACTACCAGGGTTTCTTAGGGCTTGGGCTCAGAACTGGCATATAGTCATGTCCGCTGTACTTAATGGTTAAATCAAGTGACAGGATCAGCGCAGATTCAAGGAGAGGGAACTACACAAGGTTGTGAATATTGGGAGGCATCCATTAGGGATTCCTAATGTAACAGACCACCACAGGTCTCAAACTGCATCATCCAGTCCTGCAGAAATTTCTCTCCCCTTGATCTAGACAAGCCCACATGAGGCCTTACATGTGTTCATAAACATCAGCTGTACCTACCATGAAGTATCTGCCACGTTCCTCCTCTCCTATTCTGGCTCAACACCCATAGTTCTCAAAGCTGCTCAAGGAAACTTTGCTGTTCCCTCAACTGAAACCTACAGAAGATGCCATCAGCCAATTCTCAGAGTATTACATTAGTGCTAGGGTCTGTGACAAATTAGGAAAATAAGCCACACCTTGGGAGCTGGGCCCCACAGCATTGTGAGGACTTGTGTCTAGAGTCCCTGACATCTCTCAACAAATAGCTCCTTCTAGTGATGAACACAGGCCTACTAACTACTGGCACTCACACCCATACTACAGCCTGGGGTGGTGTTGAGCAGACATCATGTTATCCCATAACATGTAAATCTCTTTCCCATAAATGTAAATCAGAAGGACAATGCTCTCAAGCTTCTAAAGCAATACAAGCAGAAGGTGGAAGGAACAGATGTCTTCACCAGCCAGAAAAATGCCCTGTTTCTCAAAATAATTATGTGACAATCTCTTTCTGACAAATCACTAAAGTGGCATTCTCCCAAGCTATTAGAGTTGAAGATTAAAGGTCACAAATGTCTGTGATAAAATAGCAGGTCATAAAAGAATGCAGAGGGAATTTTGATGAGGAACTTTTTTCTTTTCTTTTTTTAATTATAGTTTATTGATTATGCTATTACAGTTGTCCTAATTTTTTCCTCTTTGCCCCCATCCACCCAGCATCTCCCACTCCCTCAGGCAAACCTCACACCACTGTTCATGTCCATGGGTCATATGTAGGTTCTTTGGCTACTCTGTGTCCTACACTGTACTTTACATCCCCGTGGCTATTCTGTAACTACCTATTTGTACTTCTTAATCCTCTCACCTCTTCACCCATTCCCCCACACCCCTTCCCATCTGGCAACCATCAAAACACTCTCCATATCCATGATTCTGTCTCTGTTCTTTTTCTTTGCTTAGTTTGTTTTTAGATTCAATGGTTGATACATATGTATTTATTGCCATTTTGTTGTTCAAAGTCATGAAAAGCAGGGACCTACAGCCAAGATTGCTCTAACCAGAAAATATATCATTTAGAATTGAAGGGCAAAAAAAAAAAAAAAAAAAAAAAGGCCTGGCTGGTGTAGCTCAGTGGATTGAGCGTGGGCTGAGAACCGGGGGGTCACTGGTTCGATTCCCAATCAGGGCACATGCCTGGGTTGTGGGCCAGGTCCCCAGCGGGGGCTGCGTGAGACACAACAACACAATGATGTTTCTCTCCTTCTTTCTCCCTCCCTTCCCCTCTCTCTAAAAATAAATAAATAAAATCTTAAAAAAAAAAAAAAAAGAATTGAAGGGCAGATAAAGAGCTTCCCACACAAGAAAAAACTAAAGGAGTTCATCATTACCAAACCATTATTATATGAAATTTTTTTTAAAAGATTTTTATTTATTTATTTTTACAGAGGGGAAGGGAAGGAGAAAGTGTGGGAGAGAAACATCACTGTGTGGTTGCCTCTTGCATGCCCCCACTGGGGCCCTGGCTCACAACCCAGGCATGTGCCCTGCCTGGGAATCGAACTGGCCACCCTTTGGTTAGCAGACTGGCGTTCAATCACTGAGCCATTCCAGCCAGGGCCATATGAAATGTTAAAGGGACTTATTTAAGAAAAAGAAGAAGTTCAAAATTATGAACAATAAAATGGCAATAAATACATATCTATCAACAATTGAATCTAAAAAACAAACTAAGCAAAGAAGAGCAGAGACAGAATCATGGACACAGAGAGGGTTTTGATGGTGCCAGATCAGAGAGGGTAGGGGGAGAACGGGTGAAGAGGTGAGGGATTAAGAAGCACAAATAGGAACTTCCGGCCAAGATGGAGGCGTAGGTAGACACACTGTGCCTCCTCTCACAACCAAAAGAAGGACAACAACAAATTTTAAAACAAAAAACAACCTGAACTTACAGAAAATCGAACCGTATGGAAGTCCGACAACCAAGAAACTAAGAAACTTACATCCAGACCGGTAGGAGGGGCGGAGAGGACTCGCG
>VMDR010023566.1:0-15519 GCA_007922815.1 Macrotus californicus | reverse complement strand
CAAGAAAAAAAGAGAGAAGACCCAAATAAATAAAATCAGAAATGAAAGTGGAGAAATAACTACTGACACCAAAGAAATACAAAGGATTGTTAAGAAAAGTCAAACATACATGATAAGACTATGGATCATGTAAATGAAGCCAATGCCTGGAGGCATATTCATTCATTCATTCATGAATATGTACTGAATACCAGGCACCTATCAGGAAATATTCTATGCTCTAGGGATACAGAAGTAAAAAAAAAAAAAAAAAAAAAGACAAAAATGCCTGCTGTGATGGGGCATAGATTCTGGTGGGGGTAATAGACATTAACTAGAACAAATAAAGAAATTATATGGTTTATTAGGTAGTGAAAGTTGCTAAGGATAAAAATATAGTAGAAAAAATATAAGGTATCAGGAAGGGATGGTGAAGTTTTAAACAGGCTGTCTTGGGAAGGCCTTACTGAAAAGATCCAGTTTAGACAAAAAGAAAATGAGGGCTGCATCATCTGGCCATCTGGGTGCTAATTTCAGTCAAAGGGCACATTTAGTGCAATGGCAGGACAGTGTCTGTTCTGTTCTAGGAACAGAGCTGTGGCCAGGGTGCCTGGAGCAGAGAGATAGGGAAGTAATCAGAGAGCTCAGAGAGGTAATAGGTGTGGGCTGTGAGGGAGAGGCAGACAGCATAGGGTCTTGTGGTGCACAGTAAGGACTTGGGCTTTTCCTCTAGTCAATATCTAAAGCCATGGGCAGGTTCAGATGAAAGGAATGACAGGGTACCACTTATGACTGAAGAGGGTTACTCTACCTGTTTTGTTAAAACCTAACTGCAGGCGGGCAAGGAGATGTTAAGACCTGTTTTGTCAGCAGTGCACACAAGAGGCAATGGTGGCTTGGGTCAAGGTGGTGGCAGTGGAGGTGATGAGAAATGGTTGGATTATGGACATACTTTGAAGGTAGAACCAAAAGGATTGTCTAACTTATTATGTATGTGGTATGAGAAACAGAGCTATTAAGAATGTATCAGGGTTTTAGTTGGAATAACTAAGGCTGGGATTGCCCTTAACTGAGATGGGTAGACAGTGAAAGGAGCAGTGTGTTTAGTTTGGAGAGATTTGTTTACTAGGAGCTTTACAGGGCTATTTGAGCAGTAGAATTTTAAGGCTGACTAGAGGGATCTTACAGAGGTTTGCTGCTCCATTTCTTCCTCAGTTCTGACCCTTAACCCTCCAACCATGGCAATCTACTGATGAATGGGTGGCATTTAGGCTGAAGAAAAGTGGGGAGGGAAACGATGAGGCTGACCTCAAAATGGGCAGGGGAAAAAGAAAGAAAAAGGAATCTGGCTACTTGCTCCTGTGTTTAGAGACAGTCATATTTGTTTTGCATGTAGTGTTTATTACTGAGTTACAGAATACATTATTATTCATGGATATATCCTTTATAAAGACCACAATTTAGCTGTAATTTTATTTATTTAGTCATATTTGTTTACCATGTAGTGTTTGTTACTGAGTTACAGAGTGCATTATTATTCATAGATGTACCCGTTATAAAGAGCACAATTTAGCTGTAGTTTTATTTATTTAACAAACACCAACCATCAAGTCTGTGCCAAGTTCTGTGTCAGGAGTTGGGCCTACAGGGCACTATTGGGTTTGGCCCTGGCTGTGAAGCAGCTCACAGCCTAGAGGGCAGACATATATAAATACACAATGAGAAATATTATTACAGAAGGATGGTCCCAAACTGAGAGATTAGAGAATAGGGGATGATGAAGTGCCAGGTGAGCTGGGCTGTGTATTTCTATTTTGCTGCTTAACTCTTGGATTCCTTTTTTTGGCACTATTATTTTCCTTTATGAATCAGGGGTTTAATTACTAAGAGATTGCAGGGTAATGGATCACAAGACTTTTCGTTGCCTGAGCTGAGTTTCCTTCAGGACTTGCAAAATCTTGGGTCATGAGATTCCAACCTAAGATTAAGAAAAAAAAGTCCAAAGTTTCTGTTCCTTCTTTGTAATTCTCCTAAACACGATTATCTAACTTCTCCTCCAAGTGCCATGACAAAGCAAAGTTTTTTCACTGGGGGTACCTGTATGCACATCGAATGCATTGTTCATGGTCTTCACGAGCAAGTGCTTGAAAGGAAGCAAGACTAGTAATCTTCAAGAGTGACCAGCTCAAGAAGTTTTAGTAATGGCAGAGAGTTGAAGATACCTTCATATGTTGTACTTTTATTGTCTTACGTAGGTACAGCAATGGTGTATATTTCACAAAGAACAGCTTATACAATTTCCTACTGAGCCTAAGTGGTCTCATAGTTGAGTTATTTTATTTTCAGAGTCTTCTTATTTCTGTTGTCAGAGGATAGAGAAAAGAAGAAAAAATGGGGAAAGATAAAATGATGATTAAGTGGTATTTTTTCATTTATCTGCGTAACCGTTGCTCTCTAAGTTCCCAGGACATATGGGAATCATTTTGCATGGTTGATTTGTGCAGGCCACCTACTAGGCTTGTGCCTGAGACAGGTGAAGAGTCGATTTCACCCCACTGCATTTGTGTTTAGGGAAGTGTGACTGTGCTTCAGTGCTCCACCAACCTTACGAAGCCCACACCCCGGCAGCTACCAAGAATTATAGAAGTAGTGGGTTCATGTTCTTCCGATCCAAAGTTCTCCCACCATCACCCCATCTGGCAGCTCGCTCTGACTTCTGCTGTATCCACTCAATCTACCTACCTTAGCTAGAGTCACCTACTTAAAATTGGTTTGTGGTTGCTTTGTATTGACAAAAAATAAACTTCTTAAAACACTGAATAGGGGAAGAAAGGGCCAGATCAAGAAATTTTATACTGTATATATGTAAATAAGTAAATATCCACACATACACAGAGAGATAGAGAGAGAATAATATATACATTATTTTCTGATTACCAATGAATCTGGCATCTGTTTTAAATTAAACTGAATCATGTTGCCCCAGGGCAATTTTTAAAATATCTTCTTATGTTTAATTTTAGGTACATTTAGAAGGATGTATTCAGCCTTGTTCAATAAACAATTATCAAGCCCTACTATGTGCCAGACACAATGCTGGGTGCTGAGTAACAAACAGGACTGAGAAATAATACCAGCTCTTCAGGAGCTCATGCTCCACTGAGGATCATTGGTGTGTGATAATAAATATCACAAAAGTTACCATGTTTTGGGGTATGTATGATGTGCCAGGTGCTCTGCTTGGGGTTTTTCTTATCCTCATGATACTTGTGCAAAGCATACATTGATTTTCCTAGACCTCTTTGAGATTTAGACACTTGCTCAAGGTAACATACAACAAGTAGTAATTTAGGATTTTGTATTTGAATGATCATATTTCATGACGTGCTCTTACCATTATAACACACTGCTTTGTGGTCCCAGAAAATCCACACGTTTACAGCACTGTGGAAAGGGTGGATGTGCTCTTGTGTCTGTGTCAACGTTGCCATTCATTAGGAAAACAGTTTCTACAGAGTAGCCTTACTATATTTTTTAAAGGGAAAAATAGAGTGTTCCATTTTCTAGAAAAATCAAGAAATGAGGGCAAAATAATATTGTACAATTTTAGCAAGCATACAAAATTAACAAAGGAATGTTGTCTTCTTCAGGGAAGTCATATTGGGTAGACTACATTTAAATCAGTGATATTTGCAATTGTTCAAAATGTTTTGCACCCTCTTTTCTTTGAAATTTTCTTTAGATTCATTTATTTTTATTCCTCAAAAAGAGTTCATTTTATTATTCAATAATCAAATTTATTTTTATTTAAAAAAAGACCAGATCAATTTATCAGCAGACTTGGCTCTGGATAAACTTTGGATGTTTGCAAAAATCAAATCCACATTTTTAAAGAAGGCAATTTGCCAATTTAACATTCAAAACCATAGAAAGGAGGTTCCGATGACAATTCCACAAACATTTCTGAAGCAATCAATAGAATCAGTGTAGTTTACCAACTTGTGTACTTGAAAGTGGACGATGCTTATTGCGTTGAGTTCTGTTTTTAATGAGTGATAACTTTCCAGTTACATAATATCCAGGTAGAGTCTCAGCAGTGAAGCAATAACTTGAAGAGTTCTGCTTAATGAGTATGTTTCTTTTAGCTTCACTTCTCTTAGTCCTTGTCCATAAAAAAGAGAACAGCCATTTCTGGCAGCACCTTCCAAATGATCAGAATTCAATTTAAAAAAAGAAACAAGGAGGCAGCAAGAACAAGAGCAAAAGAGGGAGAGAGAGAAATTATCAAAATGAGGAAGTGATTCCTCTAGTTATCAGAAAAAGGAGCAAAGCAACAATGGCTGAAATTCACCTCCCCATGGGGGAATGAATCATCAAAATAACCGGTGGAAAACAAAGTTGTGCAACCTTGACCAGCGTGTGTCACCGGCTGGTGGAATTTTTAGAAAGGCAGCAGTTTGGGTTCATCACTGCGGTTCGTGATTGCACACACCTGTTTGGGGTATGGATTTTGCAACCCCCAAAAAGGGGAAACTGAACTCACTGCTCCTCCTGAGCTGTGCAAAAAAGCAGAAAACCACAGCTGCTCGAGCAGTTAACAGATATCAGTAAAATACCCATGTTACATAATTAAGAGTAACGTTCTTGAAGCATATGGGCCGGAGGTATTATACTCTCATTAAAACTCTAGGTAGGAAACAATTTAGCATATTCTCACACATGTCTCGGGTTGAGTTCTGTAATAAATGTTTGTAATTAGGCATGCTCTAAACAGTTTATTAAATAATACATGAAGAAAATGGTTAATGAAATATAGACGGCTCTGCATTTTGTGTACAATGACACAGAGACATCAAGATGAGACATAAAGGATTTCTTCTCATTGACATGATCACTAGTCATCCTGGGCTGCTTAAATAAGGTTGGAAGAGGTTTCATTCGTCAGTGCAGCCTGTCTGTAATCTGAGAGAAATAGGAATTGATGCCTCTGTTTTTTTCCTCCTTCTTTTTAAAATACATTATATGTAGCAGTCTTCTTTGAACTGCGACTCCTGAATAGGAAGAGGTGCTTTTGATCAGAGCAATGCAAAAATCTCATGCAATTTATTCTGGCAAGAATAGATCAGCTTGATAGCGGATAGTAGAAAGGGATAGAGCCACAAAGACCTAAATCAACATTTAAAAAATTATACCTTGGCCAACAGGTGCGGTTATTTATAGGCTGGAGAGGAATAGGGAGGAAGTCTCTTGAGATGGGCAAGGCAGGTGCTTGGCCCCTGGGGAAGTGGGGAGGGAACAGACCTCTGAGATGGCATTAGACACAGGACAGACGTTCTTTCAGTTCTGCAGCCCCGTCTGAGATTCACGCCAGGTGAGCAGTGGTCAACAACTCTGATCTGAGTACAAGCGTGTGCGATCTGTGGAAAATGGGTTTGGATGACCTCAGGAAGTCCTCAAGGGAAGAATGACCACTTTCTGAAGTCATCAAGGTCAGCTACATGTTTTGTTTAGTAATGCACAGAAATAAGAAATCTGGTAACAGAATAAATATGAGATTTGGAATGCCTTCCGCAGCATGCTTGGGAAACTGGGCAAGGTTGACATAGCTTTTACTGATTCGTCTGCTTAGTAGGTAAATGGGGCTGCCCGACTGGCAGCTTGCACTGGCAATAAATCACCACTAGACATTTTATTTAAAAATTGGCACTGGCTTGGAGGAGGTAAGGGATTGTCAATTTGCTTTTATTTTGAGGCCAGGCACAATCATAACACACAGAGGCCACCTGGAAACTCCAGCCCACATGGAGACACGGCTCAGGTCTGTGTGGCTGTAGCTTTGCATACGTGGACAGCGCAGGGCTATCAGCATCTCAGAATCCTGACCAGAAAGATCCTGGCAATCTGACACAGTGTGGGGACATTTCTTTTGGAAACAGAGCTGGCTCTAGAATTATGATGTAGGAAGGATATCATAGGTTTGATGCAGGAGAGACAATTTGGTGGGTTTTTTCTTTGATTGGTGGTAGTTGGTGATGTGGGGACTCATGAGGCCCATGCAGAGTGCTTACCAGTGCTTTTCATCCATGACTGCAGTATTAAGGGATTGGGCAGCTCTCTGTTATTTTCTATTTGTGGAAGTTTACCTTTTAACTTTGTGATAATTTGGGTTGTAGTTTGGAGAGAAAAATATATACTGAAGAGGTCACACAACTACTCTAGTGTGAATCATGCTAGAGTCCTTTCTTTGAAAATCAGTGTAATTAAAAGTTGATAGAATGGAGAGGAAGAAATGGTTACACTGTACTCTTCTAGCTACCCTAAAAAATAGTTAAGATGAATTTTCTTGCTTTCCTCTGTGTCCTGATTCCCTGAATATTCTTCAAACTTCACAACATCCCTGGACAAAGTAGTTGAATTTAAATATATCAATTTAAAAAAATTTTAAAGTTAGTGTATCAGGACAGTTACAATACAAATACACTGATTTACCATATTACCAATCTTTCTTCTCTGTTTACATATAATATTTATAGATCTTAATTGTCCTGCATATTTTATACCATGGAAACTATTATAAAGGATCTGGTTAAGATAGAGATGTATTGACTTAACTTTTGTCTCATGAATAATTCAATTGGCTCACTTTCTGGAAATACCCAGTTGCTGTCTTGCTGCTACAAATATTTGAGTTGGATTCAACTTGTCCATCAGAGATTTTTCCCCCTCTGTCCTAGATTTCATATATGTAATTTTGATGACACTATCTAACAAAAAATAAGGAAAATATACACTCTTGGTTCTGCTTGGTAGAATCATTCAAAGTGATAAGAAATATCCAGAGCACACAAGAAAACCACTTCAATGATGTGCCGAAGCAATCGGCAGTTGTCCTGGCATTTGAGAGGTGGGAGTATTTAAAGATTTGTGGCATTAATTATCCATAGACACTGGAAGGGCCTGGCCTGCTAGGACGTTTCTTTGCTTTAAAACGTATAATATTAGATCTCTTACCAAATATTTACAAAAGTTCTGTTACAAAGACAATGGAGTCAGTATGATGTAGAGCACACTACTCTACAGGCTGCCTGCTAGTAAATGACAATATTTGTGAAATGAAAATGGACAAGAAAGGAAGAAGGATGAGAAATTCCCCAAAGCAGTCACTGATTTAAAAAAAACCCACAATTCTTCCAGTATTTAATGCTTGCATTAAATGTCATGCCAACAAATCCTCACTCACAAAGATCAAGATAATGACTAGAGAAGACGGAGGAAGAAATAACATATTAACATTCCTTGGGCAGCCTCCAAAGTGATGCAGGTAATTAGCAGGTGTTTATATTTTTCATTTTTATTTGCCCACAGGTATTCATTTAACAGTATGTTTTGGAGACAGTCATGTAAAGATTTTCATTTTGGCATGTGCCTCTAACATTTGTTTGAATTTAACATACACATTAATTTGGAGTAAAATTTTCTGATCTGGATTTATCATACTTGGGGGCCCTAACAGCTAATATGTTAATATTTACAGTGTCCTGGGGTTTTCAAGTGAACCTGTTAATTTCAGGGTAGTTAAGCTTGTACTAATTACCTTTATTTTTTCTCCTCTTGTTGTAGTTATTATGGGATGAAAATTCTGTGTGTGTGCATTTTGTGTATGAAGACAATGTTATCTCACTTTGTTGAGTTCTAATTTTATTTTTACTGTTTTGCTAAAAAACGAAACAAAACACCTTTCTTCTTTTATCCTAAAGTTTTGAAGTGGATAACATAGTTTGTTGTTATAAATTTATTAAGATATGAAGTATATTTGGGATAAAAATGATTCAGAGGAAAATAATATATTAAAAAAAATCTTATTCTCCATGAAAATAAAATGTCTCTGAAAATGTTCACTGAACCCTTGAAACCTAAAAGGGCACACGTGTTCACAGTGGTGTCACACCCACTTGTGAGCTAACACAAGCAAAAGCAGTCTCTGAGGGAAGGAGCTGCACAGCATGTGCCAACTTCCCTGACATGCCCAAGAATTTCTTTATTTAGAACCTCCCATGTGCTATTTTTTTTAATCTCTGGAATCTCAGGGATTTTCCCATCCCTTTACATGCCTGAGACGTTTCAGAGCATGGTAACCCCCTCTTGGAATCCTCTAACTCTTTTGTTTTATTTTTAAAGTGTGGGTAGCATTAGTACATAGGGAAGAGACTGTTCCTATGACCGAGGAGGGTGAGATTCCCAGTGTGCATGCCAACACCTCTGAAGGTCATCGTTGGGTAAGGAAGTCAATGCTCTAAGCCACCAAGGCTTTTCTTAAGGGACCCTTTGAAAATAACAGGATTTTATTTTATTTTATTTTGTATTAAATCATTTTTTATTGTTATTCTATTATAGTTGTCCCAGTTTTCCCCCTTTTCCCTTCTCGACCCATCCTACGCCCCCACTCCCACAGTCAATTCCCACTGTTGTCCATGGCCATGGGCCATTCATACGTGTTCTTTGTCTAGTCCCTTCCCCTTCATGCCACCATTATGCCCCTCCCACCTCCCTTCTGGTCACTTTCAGTCTATTCCATGTTTCCATGCCTGTGGTTTTATTTTGTTTGTCACTTTATTTTATTCATTAGATTTCTCCTGTAGGTGAGATCATATGGTATTTGTCTTTTACTTACCGGTTTATTTGGCATTATTGGCAATTGCTAAGTGCTGGGAAATGAATGGATCATTAGTAAATGAGTAGATTAAAAAACTGTGGTACATTTACACAATGGAATACTATGCAGCAGAAAAAAGAAGGAACTCCTATCTTTTGCAACAGCATGGATGGAACTGGAGAATATTATGCTAAGTGAAATAAGCCAGATGGTGAAAATCACGAGATTTTAAATCAAGAGTGTTTCTTATGAGAAGATGGGAAGAATTATGAATGGAAGCATTTATAGAACACTTCATGTAACTCCTGAATGTTCACTAGGTAAAAGTTGTCTTTGCCCACATCTCAAGATGTCTAGTCTTTCATTTCTAGTCTTTAATTTTCAAATTTTAATAGACATAGTGGACCTGAGCTGTGGCAATATATTTGCTTTCAACACAAGTATGGCAACCTGGCTCTCTTTGGATCAGACCGTGATAATCTTTGCAGCGATCATTCTACTATTGTCCCCTTGCATGGCATGGGTGAAGCTATGACCATATATTTAAAAATCATATCATACATGCATATTGTGTTTCTGATATAAACACACGACTGCCTTTACAATAGTGCACAATGTGCGGTTGCAGAAAACTCCTTTTCACTCGTGAACGTCTGAGTCTGAGATTCACACAGACCACACTTCTGTTTGACTCCAAGATGTGGGTGCCAAATGAATCCACTGCACCAGGCTTATGAACACTACTGCAACTGTGCAGCCACTGTCCCTCTATTGGGAGAATTGTTTCGGCAGATAAACCATCTGGCTTGAAACACAGCCCTCTTTGAAAATATTCCCCATTATGTTAGCTCTGAAACAATGCATACAACTATGCTCCAGTGGAGGGCATGTTAACAGAAATTCAATGTCAAACAATATCTGCTCTGTAATCTTCTGCTAAATGTAAAAAAGAGGTAATAAAAATGCAAGATTTCAATTCTTTAAAGAGTCATTGTGAATGTGGTATAAGATGAAGAAAATTCGGGAAAATATTTAATAAGAAACTATAATAGGAGAATGTTTAACACAGTGACTTTTTTCTTTAAGGCTCACCCATAGAAATTGCGGCTCTTTTTGCTATAATTATCACGGAGATGGCACATTAATGCTTTATGTCCATTCATTTCTTTTTTACTAAGTGTTGTGAAATATAGAATGATTACATATAGCGGGAGAATTGTTGGAAGCTAGTATTTGTAGCTAGAAATCCTGAAGTGAACTTGAGTGATGCAATGTATCTTTAGGAGTCCGGAAAACTATGGAGAAACTAAAACAAATAACATCATGTATAGAAAATTAGTATGCAGCAGGAACAGGTAAAATTTATAAGCAGTTAGAGGAGATTTGATAGAAAATTTAAGAATCCAAGCCAGCAATGCTATTGATGGAAGAAAGCTAGAGGGAAACAAGAGATTTTAAAAAAATGTATTACCTAGGTTTGAATCTGTTTGGAGTGATCTCAAAAGAGAAAAATTGAATGAAGTTATAAGAAAGTAGTAAAAAAGGGAAGCATTTCTCAATCTATAAGACCAAAAAATTCTATGGTGGGTATATTTGGGCCATTGGTTGGGGTGATTGTAAGAGTTGTCGGCATATTACTGAAGTCCAGTGAAACCGAGCTAAGTTCTAGGAGAAAGTCTTAGGGAGCACAGCTACGTGGCCAATTAATGGAAAACGTTGATGCCATGTGGTAATATATCCCATGAGGCTAAAATAAAATGGTTCATGGATAGAAAACATTGATCCCCGCTCCTTGATCACAGAACTGCCTTGTATATAAAAATATTAAGTTTAAAACTTTTCACTAAATCGCGTTTGGTCCCAGGAACTTTGTCCTTTCTCCCTAGGTCTTTTCCTTGCCCTTCTTTCTATGCTCTTCCTTCACTGTTCTGGCTTTGGCTGTTGCAAACACACGTCTCAACAAAACCTCAACTTACTTTCACTAGGAGCCATGCTGTTTATTTCTTTTTCCTGGTACTTTACAGGCGAGAGAACTAAGGTCCATAGAGTTTATATTACTTTTCTTTCCTTTTATTATTCTATTGTATTGGAAAACCAACAACTTCTATTAACTGAAGGCTTCATTCCACTTGCTCTTCATTCCAGGTGATTTCTGAGTAATGGCTTCCAGGAGGGAGGCCCGGGGAATCATATCCATTGACTGAGGGACCAAGAAGGATCCTCTCGGAGGACTAATCTATGGGCTTTTGCAAACAGAACAGAGGTCTGTCACTCAGTGGGAGCATGGCTCTTCTGAGGCTCACGATGGTGAACGTCTCTTTACTTCTCACAATCGTCTTAGAAAAACTCACCACATGGGAGCCAATATCAGTGATGCACGAGAAGCAAGACTGACAGAAACTTTTGGCCATGTCTGATTCTATCATTTTTTCTTGCTAAAGAGGAGGGATATATAGATTACCTCTGTATGCTGGGGAAATATACTATGCAGTCTTAAAAGTACCCAGATTTTTCTCAGTCCATCCATGGCCATTAGCTGGAACAGGCACTTTATTTAGTTATGTTGTTTCTATATTTATGACTAGGAAGTGCACTCTGCATTTTTTTGTAGCAGGAAAAGAACAACCAGCAAGTTAATGTATTGGACTTCTATAAGGGTTTTTTGGTTAAAGTTAATTATCACTCGGATGCTATAAGGTCTGTTGCCTTGAGGAGAGTACTTAGCTTATGAGCTTCTGTTTGGCTTTCCCATAATTTTTTCCTTGCTAGTGATGGAGACACACTGTCACATGGTAATGACAATCTTCGTTGGAGAGAAAAATGAGACATTGTTAAACATTAACAGGCCATTCGATTTTTTGGGGGGCGGGGGGCTTCCTAATCCTCCTACAGTTATATAGATTATCTGTGGGGTATCTGTATGTCTGTGTGTCCATGTGTGTGTCTTCAGGGGCACGCTAAATTGCCAAGTCTCTGGCAAGTTTTAAAGCTTCACCAGAAACATTTAGAAAAATAGATATAGGATGAATCCTTAACTTTTAAAAGATAAGATACAAGTCTTTTTTATTAGAAAAGAGAGAGAATGTGATTTGTCTGAGGAGTTATCAGAATTTGATGAGATAATCCATAATATATATATTCACAAAACCAACTTCTCTGTGTTTGGTTCGCATTTTAAGTGAGGAATTCTAGAACTGGATAAACAATTATGCTCAATGATCACAGTCCCAAGACTGGGATTCTGGGGAAATCTGAGGAATTCCTGTCCCCACAGGATTAGATAACAGGAAAATGGTAAATAACTTCTTTGCTACCTTGTGCATTTCTTCAGGTAGACTGTTTCTCCTGATCCCTGTAAATCAGTGCGATGAGTCCAAGTAGGTTCTCCCTCGATTTTAGATAAAAAGGTAACCCAGCAATCCAAAGCAGGGTTTATCATTTGATGGTCATCGCCATTTACCCAAGTAAATGAAGCAAGAGCTGATGCTTAAAAAAACCAGAAACGAAAACCAGCCCACCAACTAACTGCACTGAGGTGGGCGAGTAGCCTGGGCTCAGGGCAGGTAAGCTAGATTAATAACAGTCCACTCCTAAGAAGGTTTAGGCTCTTACTGTCAGAGAGTAATAATTAATGATCAAATGTTAATGGGGATACTGGGCTGTTGATGTCATTAATTCAGCTCAGTGGAGCCAGTTCTGCCCAAGACCTGCCACAGCTGTCACTGCATTTGCTTAATTATTCCAGTGCCTTCAGGCTCTTTTTATTTCATTTTTCTCTACCCTTTTTCCCCCCTTACTAACTATAGGACATTATGTTTTCACTGACGCAGAATTATGAAGAGTACCCTGCTCTCTGGGCAGTGCCAGGCCAAAAATACGTGAAAACCCAGAGGCAACAAAGGAGACCATAACTTTTTACTGAGATGAAAAGATGGAAAATGCTGAAGAAAGGCCATCTTTAAATAGCCTGATTGTGCTGACATAATTTTGGGGTTCTTTAAGGATTTGGATGTCGAAAGTGAACTCTGAGCTGTCTAAAATGTCAAAGGGCTCACCCTCTCCCACAATCAAACAAAGGGAATATAGAAAAAGTGACTCAGAGTGTTGGTAAAACATAATGCCGTATAATCATTCATCCAAGAGGGAACCAGAGGTTAGCTTTGCTGGGCAAATTGAGGCAAGGAAAACCATGGTGAGGAAAAGGCCACTATGATTAAAATTCAGCTGTAGGAGTACATGAATTTGCCTGCTGTGCTTTCAGAACCGTCTTGCGTCTCTTGAGCTCTCTGTCTCTTTCATCTGTCGCATTGCCTTACGTTTAAGGAAAACCATTTTTGTAAATCCTATTTGGATCTTTCTCCCCTGTCCTGATAATCGCCACATTTCTCACTTTACTGTTTCTAATTGGAATGGCGTGTTGACTTCGGTTTTGAAAGACCCCACCTTTCAAGCTGTGCAGTTGAAAAAGAGTAGTTCCTGGGCTCTTAGGTATCCGTTTCTAGCTGTGATGAGTGTTACGATGTCAGAGGAGGACAATGTGTCTTGTGCCTCAGTGTCGGAATGCTGCTTGACTCCCTTCCAATCTGAAGCACTTTTAAAAATGTGAAGCACTACAACAATTTCAAATCTCTCTCTGGGCTGCACGTGGTGATTTACAATAATTGAAGCTCTTCAAATTTTTTTATGCCCTCAAATTTGGAAGTGATGGGTTCTGAGCACGTGCAATACACAATGCTTTAAAATTACTGGAATCCTTCAAATGCATCATAGGTAATTCAGCTTGAGAGCGATAGGGCAACCTGGACTTGGGCAGTTAAAAGTGACTTAAAATAATCATTACACTTAGTTGTTATAGATGTGATCAGAATTCTGGACACTCATGTATGTGAGTTTTTTACTCATTGTTAAAATGACTCATTTTTTTTTAGATTCAAAAGATATTATTAATTATCCCACTCCAAGAAGCATTTAAATAAACCACTTAAAATACACTGTAACCCAATTTTACTTTGCTGTGATCTCCGTTGATGACCTGAATGTGATCATGACTGTAAAGCCAAATGCGCAAATCTGGCAAGGAAGAGAAATATTGTCTTCGAGCACAGGTGTTAAAAAAATGTATTCAGCAAAAGCACCTGATGTGATGGGTCACAACAAGTAGGGTTGGTAATCTGTCTTCATAAATTATACTGTTTTTGCTTTAAACGATTAGGGGATTTTTGAACTGTTTCATAAATTATTATTCCTAATAAATGATCACATTTGTTTTTTATTTTTACATTTCAAACTAAGTGCTTTTATGAAATAATATTTGACATGGTCAAATTTGTTTTATTTTAAATTTAAATATGTCAAATAAAGTGTTTTATTAAAACTCATTTAACTTAAATGTTTATATTATGTCATCTTTGAGATGAAATATATACATTCACTTTTAATCTATTTGTTTGCTTTGGATATTTGGACACTGAACCAAAGGCAAAGGTATGTCATTGTGAAATGTGCAAGATGGAATCCTCACATGATTTACTTGGTCACTTGATGGTTATTAAACACTCCTCAGACTTTTTACTGAAGGATATTCTTTAAGCGGGAACATTTAAACTTTTTCTGAGTGCTCTGATGCCAAGATTCTAAGATGTAGGGTAGATTTATGGTTCAGAAGTTAATAATATAGAAGAAGAAATCCAGTCATTAAGAAGTCAGCTAAAATTCTTTACGTGTTTTATTTGTACCTTTGAAAGCCACATGGACGTTCTTTGACTTGATTTAAATGAAAGTGACAAAGGTGAAATTCCAGCATATTTCTCAGTTACTTCCCTTCCTCAGTAAATGTTTTCATTTTGATAAAAATAAGGATAAGTTGATTATAGATTGGATTTTTTTAAAAACCAAAACCTGGAGTTGGATTTGGAAATCTTCTGGCACATGAAAACTTTTTGATTTTATAAAATAGTTTCATGAATCTCTGTATTTTTATTACAGCATAAATTTGACAGGATTATAAATAGAAAATTCTAATAGAAAAATATGTTGTTTTGGGGACTTCTGTAACTCCAGGCATTTAGGGCCCTGAACTATGTAAAGTTCTACATTTCGTATAGTAGTAAACTTTGCTCTCAAATTTATTATTAGCTTTTAAAGTTAAATTTTTTGTTTTGGTATATATATTTTTAGTCCCCACTATTACACTTTTGTGCTTAATTTTGACAGGCAGCAAAAGGCTAAGGAAGTTTGTTCCATTATTTGTGGCTGTGCTAAAGCAAGAACATGTCAATGGACTGGTACTGTGCTATTAAAAAGCTGAAGTAAAGCCTTATTTAGGTCACAGGCAGAAACAGCACAATTATATCAATAAGGAGTTTGTTGAGCATATAGGAATCTTTAGAAACTGTTTAGTTCTAAGCACGGTTATATCAAAATAGAGCTCTTCCTTTTAGCTATATCAGTGGGGGTGTCCTTGGGAACTGGAAAAGTTATTTGAAAAAAACGAAAATGCTGTTTATGTTCAAACTCTAAATTTCTCAGTAGCGCTAGCTCAGTAAGCCAATTCCAATAAATATGTGCTATGTATTGATACACCTCTTAAAATAACAAATACTACTATTCCATATTTTAGTGTTGCTTGCAGATTTTTGGAAACACTAAGCACATTAGTTATCATTTCAAAAATAACACCACAGGTTAAAAAACTCATTGTCCTTTTCAATTGCTTTACATTTTTAGAGAGAAAAATCAGGTTGGTAAATCTTTTTCCATTATATACAAAATAAATTCTAGTAGTAAAAAGGGATAATTTAAAAATTTGAACCATGAAAAAAAATGAAGAATGATATAAATGATGTGGGTTTGCCCTGTAGATACAAAAACGACCTTAAAGAAAATCT
>VMDR010023565.1:0-15520 GCA_007922815.1 Macrotus californicus | reverse complement strand
AGGGCTGAAAGCTCCCAGTACAAAGCAATGGGCAAGACTGGGCTGGGACCTTGCCCACAGGGTGATCTTTTCTCCCCTAGCATATTGCTGGTCATGGGGTTTAGACCCTACCTTGACCTTTCCTCCTCTGGCATGTTGCTAGTCATGCAGGTTAGACCCCTTCTAAGGGGGCTGGAAAATAACCCTTTAAGCATTAAGCCCCCAGGACAGTGACATTCTGATCTGCATCAAATACATCTAGGCCCCTCCGCTGTGTTTCAGTTCCAGGCCCAGAAAATCAGCAAAAATAGACAAGCGATGTCATGGCCAACCTCACAACCAGCTGCACTGAATAATAACCCCCCTGCTCTGGGACCCACCAATCAGTAGAGACCAGGATCCTGAAAGGACACACCTTGAAAGCTGGTGCAGTCTACTGGGATTCTCCCCTGAGACCTCCAGATAAATACCCCCAAGGAGGACCCATTGTGGCTCTCCCTCCCAGAAGCATGCCGGTGACTTTATCCTTTTACTCTTCTTCCCTGCCAGGTGCACTCCCTTTACCTTTCTTTCTCCGAAGCAGCAAAGGCCCAAAGTGCCTCCGTAACTTCTTTCCTTTTCCTATGAGCCCATTACTTCTACCACTCACTTCTACCTCTGTGACTTTCTAAATCAGTGTTTTCTTCTAGTTTGAATCCTGACTCTGACTTCTTTCTTAGCCAGAACTGAAGTACTGAGGTTGCTGAACCAAAGTCAGGTCCGACTCCACCACGCAGGCCTCCCATGAGCCTGTTAGGTTAGTCTGTGGCCCCTTTTTTGCCCACATTATAAATTTTTCCTTGAGATGTCACTCTGCAGCAACCCTCATGAGGGTAGGTGTCTGGTTCTCTTTCTCTTTAATCTGGTTGACTTTGTAACTTACTGTTTCCCATAGAATGCAGCTGAATTAACTTTGTTATTTCCAAATCTAGGCCTCAAAAGGCCTTATTTGCTCCAGGGCACCTGCTGCTGTCATCTGAGCAAGCCCAGGCTAGCCTGCTGAATGATGATGTGACCCAGTGAAACCCAGTACCCCAGCCAATAGCCAGCCACTCACCAGACATGGGAGTGAGGCTACCTTGCACCAGCCAATCCCAGGCAACTCATTAGTTGATCACAGATGTATGAGTGAGGGTAGCCCAGAATGACAGAGCCCACCCAGACCAGTAGAACCACCAAGTGACTGATAGACTGAATCCCATCAGAATATGTCACTCCAAAATATGCCACTTTGGTATAAGAATTATTTCAAACTGAAGGCCATTAAGAAGAAGCAAAGACATAAAAAGCTTTTTGCCCTCCCCATCTTTCTAAAAGCAAGACATAAGTTTCCCTTTGTGAAAGTGTTTTTCCTTCCTCTCCCATACCAAGAGAAGAGTAACTCTTACTACTAGAAACAGAAAGTCAAAGCTTATTAAAATAACCCTATCTTCCATTAGTTTCCCCCATATTTTTACCAAAATATACTGCTGGCTAGAAACCCAAGCCCCTTTTCTTTTGTCTAGTCACTTCTGTACAATTTGTCACTCTTTGTTAAAATAGTGTATAAGCTACAAGTCCTAATCACTTTTGGGGTTTTCCTTTCTTTTCTGATGCCCTTCATGTGCATGCAAAATAAACCCTTTCTTCTGTTAATCTTTGCTGGTTTAATTTCTGTGCTTCAGGTAGTAAACTTAAGAGGCTAGACAAAAGATTTTTTTCCTCCTTAACAAGACTCATAAGCAATAGACCAATGGTTGTTGTTTAAGCCATTTGGTTCAGGGTATGTGTGTGTTATTGCTTGTATTCAAATGAGAAAAGTTTAGATGCATAGGGTAATTCAGGAGCCTTTTCAATTATACAGAAATATCTGTGACTTAAGAAGAAACAACACTTGTGAACTGGGCCCTAAACAAGGGCCTTTAGAATTGTAGTTTGGCATTGAAAGAGTCTTAAAGACCATTTTGTACATTACATAGGTGGGCTAACTCAGGACACGTCCCCTCCTCAACCTCAGGGAACAGATGGCTGTGTGGCCAGCAGCCATAAGGACCAAGGGAAACAGTCTGTATCTGGATGTCCCAGCCCTGTCAAGGCCTCTGTGTCTCAAGACTCTTGTGTTTATCACAAAAGCATAGAATTTTCACATGTAACCACCACTCCCCCCACTGCCACTACTTCCTCCCTAACCCTATGAGTAGTGCCAAGGCTGGTAGCAGTCCACCACCAGCACCATCAGTTCACTCCCCTGTGAAGTGAATAATAAACAGCATGTCCACCAGATTTGCTGGTCCCCCAGGTTTTGGTTTTGGTTTTCCCAAATATCAGGAGCACAACCGCAGCTCCCCAAATTAGAGTTCCTGCATTGGAATTACAACATATGAGGAGACCAAGGCACAGGCAGGCAATGTGACTGCAGATACCACTTTTCTCACCAGCCCCCCATTCAGTGGAACTTAAAGCAGTGAAGCAGATTTATGGAAGAATGAATGCTCTCTGAACACACTGTCTGCACCCCCACCACCACACCTTTGCTTCTGCTGTGCATCCAGCAGAAATGCCAACCCCTCGACTCTTCTATGGCCAGTTCTTCCTTTGAGTTCTTCTTTCCCTAGTTTTCCTGCTGCCCCAATAGCTCTCTCTTCCAAATACTCCTGTAGCAAGGTCAATACCACTCATTTGTTACTCATTGGAGAATTTTAAACCTTGATTTTCTGTGTCTCTTTTCCAATCAGATTAGAAATCTTTTAATGTAAGGAGCAAGTGTTATAATTCTTTGCTTTCCCAGTAGCGCCAGATTGATAAATGCTGAAGTTTACAATTAGCAAAACTAATAAACTCATTACATTATTTGGTTTCTGCAGATAAACAGTATATAAATATGAATTTCTATGTGATGATTCTCTGGCCCATTTTGTCCTTTTTTTGTCCCTCTAATCAGGTCATAACATAAAGGTTATGCCATTTGTTACTGTCAAGCTTAATTAAAGCCATTATAATTTGTTAACCCCGTGACTGCTTTGTAATTAACATCAATTAACACAAACAAGTACAAAATAGGCCATCAGCACTTTGCAAAAGTGCTGATTACAATTATATTAGTAATTCAATACAATATAGAAGATGACAGGTTAGTGGTTTGCACTCTCTACACAGAGAAAAATAGTACCAGACAAAACTAAAACTAAAAACAAAATACTTTGTTCATCAGGTTCATCTGATTGGACATTCACCCCATGAACCCACACTACAGCTGTTTAAACCTCGGGTAGGATTACTAAAGGCACAGCTCCAATTAACTTACTTCATTTCATCACTGGACCAAAAGAGGGGCAAATGTGGGACAAAAGAGGGACAAATTTCAAATGTGACAGACAGATGGAGTGCCTAGTCACAGCAAAACAGCCCCCAAAGCTTATGACAGATGACTATGGGGTCAAGATCACTTTTGTTCCGAGATAAGGCCAGGGTTTTAGGTCAGCAGGTTAAAGATGCTCAACAATGAGCACTTAGAGGCATTGGATCCAAAAAGCTCAGAGTGACTAATAACCTGAAAATAAATTCTATCTGCTACTCAAAATACAAAAAACAAAAACACCCCCCACCATATTCTAATATACTAGAGATTGTGTTTAAGTTCTCTCTCTTTCTAACCTCGGAGGTCAGGTACTTGATCTTGACGTTAAGAGGAGTCTACCATACTCACATGTGACTATGATCAATTGCCAGTAGCAATGGACACACATTTGAACTGTTGCTTATTTTTAGAAATAAAGCTGGGTTTCATAGGAGCTGCAGAAGTTTTTGTTCTGTATAAAATAAGTGGGGTCTTCTGGCCAAGATGGCTGTGTAGGTAGATAGGCTTTACTTCCTCACACAACCAAGGACAAGACAACAGCAAATTTAAAAACAACAAACCACAAGAACAGCCAGAAAATCGAACTATATGGAAGTCCAACAACCAAGGAGTTAAAGACAAAACATTCATCCAGACTGGTAGGAGAGGCAGAGATAAGCAGCCGGGACAGAAGATGCACAGAAAAGCCATGGGTAGGGCGGGCAAGGTGGCAGACTATGTGGTCCCACATTCACATGTGGATAAGCTGGGAGGAACAACTAGGGAGTGAGACAGACTGCACAACCCAGGGTTCCAATGCAGGAAACTAAAGCCTCAAAACCTCTAGCTGTAAGAACCTGTGAGGGTTGCAGTGACAGGAGAAACTCCTAGCCTCACAGGAGAGTTCATTGGAGAGACCCACAGGGTCCTAGAACATACACAAATCTACCCACCCAAGAATCAGCACCAGAAGGGTGGGTAGCAGGGAAGTGACTGAAAGTGGGGTGAGAGCTGAGTGAGTGGTATTGTTCCCTCTCTGACTCCCCCCGCCCCACATACAGCATCACAATGCAAAATGGGTTGCCCTACACTGGTGAATACCTAAGTCTCTACCCCTTACAATGTAGCAGGTGCACCTAGACAAAGAAATATGGCCCAAATGAAAGAACAGATCAAAACTCCAGAAAAAGAACTAAGCAACAAGGAGATAGCCAACCTATCAGATGCACAGTTCAAAATACTCGTAATCAGGATGCTCACAGAAATGACTGAGTATGGATACAAAAATAGAGGAAGAAGTGAAGGCTATGAAAAGAGAAATAAAGAAAAATATACAGGGAACCAACAGTGAGGGGAAGGAACCGAGGACTCAAATCAACGGTTTGGACCAGAAGGAAGAAAGAAACATTCAACCAGAACAGAATGAATAAACAAGAATTCAAAAAAATGAGGAGAGGCTTACAAACCTTTGGGACAACTTTAAATGTTCCAACATCAGAATTATAGGGGTGCCAGAAGGAGAAGAGGAAGAGAAAGAAATTGAAAACTTATTTGAACAAATAATGAAGAAAAACTTCCCCAGTCTGGTGAAAGAACAGGCTTCCAGGAAGCCCAGAAAGCTCAAAGGCTCCCAAAGAAGTTGGACCCAAGGAGGAACACACCAAGACACATCATAATTACATTACCCAAGATAAGGAGAGAATCTTAAAAGCATGAAGAGAAAATGAGACAGTTACCTACAAAAGAGTGCCCATCAGACTGTCAGCTGATTTCTCCAAAGAAACCTTACAGGCAAGAAGGGGCTGGAAAGAAGTATTCCAAGTCATGAAAGTCAAGGACCTCCATCCAAGATTACTCTGTCCAGCAAAGCTATCATTTAGAGTGGAAGGGCAGATAAAGTGCTTCCCAGATAAGGCCAAGTTAAAGGAGTTCATCATCACCATCACATTATATGAAATGTCAAAGGGACTTATCTAAGAAAAACAGGAACAAAACTATGAACTATAAAATGACAACAAACTCATAACTATCAACAAATGAACCTAAAAAAACAAAAACAAAAACAGACTAAGAAAACAACTAGAACAGGAACAGAATCACAGAACTGGAGATCACATGGAGGATTATCAGCGGGGAGGGAGAGAAGGGAGAATGGAGGAAAAGGTGCAGAGAATAAGAAGCATAATTGGTAGGTACAAAATAGACAAGGAGAGATTAAGAATAATATAGGAAATGGAGAAGCCAAAGAACTTATTCACACAACCCATGGACATGAACTAAAAAGGGGAAGGCTGGTGGGAGGAGGGGTTTAAGGTAGAGGGATATAAAGGGGAGGAAAAAAAATGGTACACCTGTAATAACATAATCAATAAATTATACTTAAAAAAATAAATAAGTGAACTCTGCCCACTGTATTCCTGCAAAGGATGAATGAAATTGATATGATCCAAATCAATTGGCCCTGTGCAGATGACTTGATAATGAGACCATGAAGTTCTTACAATTCTCTATTACGGCTCCAGAAAGTATGCTATGGAAATCATTCAAACCCTCTAAAAGGAGTGTTAGTACAAAATAGGGTGTTTCCTAGTTGTTGCTAAAAGATTTGTAGTGTTCATGAAAATCCCTGAGATACCAAGTGTTCTGTATAAAAGTGTGAATCATAGAAACAAAATATCTGCCAGATGAGAAAATAGGGAGAAATTTGCTCTAAGTCCTCTAGCTTCTAAATATTGAGCCTGGGGGTCTTAACCCAATTGTATGTGTCCTCACGACTAGGCCTTCTCTTTTCACCCTTTTCTCCTCAGTAGAGGATTTGTTAGACAAAGTGCTAGAAATTAAAAAGCAGCTGTCAGAAGCAGAATTGAATAGATAGAAAACAAGAAAACTACAAACAAACTTTGATGCCATTGATACAAAGGATCCGCCTTAAGCAAGACTGTGACATTGGTGGCATTAGTCTTTGGTGTCCATAGCTTTCCTTCCTGCCATTATCAGACATCACACTTAGGGTCTTATATCAATCCCAACAGGGCTGTAAAGTCATTTAGTCCTCTCTCTTCTAGTGTCACCCCTCTTCCTCTTCTCTCTCACTCTCTCTCTCACAATGTGGTATGCCCAGACATTTTTTCTTCTTTAATTTTTAAAAATAATTATAAAATACATTCAGCAGGGCATAAACTATACAGATCTTAAATGTACAGCTCAGTGAATTATTTTATATATACACATGTGTAACTGCCACCCAGATGAGATTTAGAACATTTCCACCACCTCATAAGTCTCCCTCGAGCTACAGGCTTCTCTTTGAAAGGCATTTTCATACAGTCATATTCACCATTTTTAGTGTGCAGTTCTATGAGAATTGACAAGTTGTATGGCCACGAATACAATCAATATCTAGAACTGTACCGTCACCCTCATTCACATCAAGTTCTCTTGTGTCCTTTGTAGTAGATCCCTCCCTCCCTCCATCTCCAACGCCTGGCAACCACTACTATGTTTTCTGTCCCCATATGTAGTTTTTGATTTCTAGAATGTTATATAAATGGAATCTAGTAGTATGTGGTCTTTTAAGTCTGATTTCTTTCACTTAGTGTAATACATTTTTGATTCACCCATGTAGTTTTGTGTATAATCCCTTCTTTTTTATTCCTGAGTAGTACTTACTCATACCACAATCTTTATGTCCATTCATCAGTTAAAGGATATTTGATTGTTTTTAGTTTTTGACAATAATGAATAAAGTCACTATAAACATTCCCATTCAGGGTTTCTCATGAATTTAAGTTTTCATTTTGGGGTAGAGGGTAGAAACCCAGGAAGTGAATTTTTTGGTGTATGCTAAATGCATATTAGAAATTTATTTATTTTTTTAAAGCTGAACCACTTTCTAGAGTGCTTGTACCATTTTGCATTCCCAGCAGCAGAGTATGAGACTTTTAGTTGCTCCACATTCTCACCAGCACTTAGCGATGCCAATTTTTTAAGTCATTTCATTAGGCATGTGGCACAGATTTTTGAAGCTGGGCAAATATGTTCATAGGATTTATTGCTGTCTTCACAGTAGACTTAGAATTTATCTTACACATCTATGTATATGAGAGCTACTTGGCTGCGTATTAATTAAGCAGTTGATATTAATGATCCTCACTGGAGTTACTTCTCCTCATTCGGTCTCAAGCATCATCGATGCCAATTTCCTCAGCATACTTGTTAAAGGCAAGGGTCCTGGATGTTGCAGCTGCTCTACAGGTTATGCCTAAAGGTTATGGCTCCTCACTTCCTTTTGCCATTTTTAAAATAATCAACAACCTACTTCTAATTACCTTAAGTGTCTTTTCTGTACCCAGAATATCTAACATTCCTCCCGCTTCTACTTTTAAGACTATATCTATCAAAAACACTCTAAACTGGAGGAAGGGTAAAAAAATGCTTCCTTGCAGTAAACAAGTTGCCACACTTAGGAGATTGCTGGAGAATTCAATCACTTTCCTGCTCTGCCCTCACTATGCACAGAGCTGTATGCTGCTATTCTCTGGAAGTAACTGCTGCTAGTTTTTCTGACGGGCAGAAAGCACAAATCAGAAAAACTGTGCTTGAAGGTGGATCTAAAGCAGTCAGAACCTGGTCCTCTTGGACTTGCCACACAAATGCCCCCCTGGCCTGTTTTTAGATTTTCTTTGAATCTCAGTGCTAATGCCTTATTCATTTGCATCCGTCTGCCCCATCTGCTGGTTCTAATGGTGTGCTGTCAGCAATTACGCTGTGAAGCATGCGCCATCTCCTACACATTACTTATGATTCCCCTCCTCCCTCCCAACCCTACTCTGGCTATTTCCATCTTTCTGCCTCATCCCCAAGTAAAGGAACACACCAGACCACTTCAGCTGCATCTTTTTATTTTTCTTATGTTAAATAGAAATGTGCACAGAGAATAAATTCAAAATGTACCAAAGGGCATAGAGCTGGAAGTCTCTTTCATTCTCTTCCTCAGTTCCCCAAGTTCCTTGCTGAGAGGGACCACTGCTGTCAGCAGTGTCTTGTGCCTTTCCAGAAAGATACATTCCATAGTCAATAAACATACAATTGATTTTTATTCTTTGCAGAAATAGTAACAAGCCATAACACCTTTTGCACCTAGCTTTTTTTACGTAAAACACATGTTGTATGAAGCATTTCATCTCAGTATATCCGCATGTACTTCACCAGATTTGTCTCAATCTTTTAAAGAGTTGTTAAATGTTACATGTTGTATATATATTCTGATTTATTTTTACCAAAGACTTTTTAAAGTATCTAAAATAATGACGGAGTAGCCTAAATGAGAGAGAAGCTTATATCATGAAAAAGATGAGCAAAGTGGCTCAGGGTTGGTATTGGTAGCTGCAGTTTCAGAGACTAAAGATCCTTCTATCTTGTTTCTCTGTTCTTAGCATATGAATTTCTCCTTGGGCTTGAACGTGGCTGCTAAAGCTCCAGCCTTCAGCTCTGCATTCCAGCCTCAAGAAAGATCAACATATTCCCCCTCAAGAAGGGCATGTTCTGCCTCACAAAGTCCTTTCAGTTATATCTCATTTTCCAAAACCTAGTCACAAAGCCACACCTAGCTGCAAGGGAAGATGTAAAATGTAGTCAGAATCTAGGGAGCCTGTAAAAAACTGTGGATCCTATTAAGAAGAAAGGAGGGCAGAAGGGTTCTTGGGATACCACAGTCAGTTTCTGTTCCAGAATTGTTGTCAGTCCTTTTGCTCTTAGACACAACACTGAAACAGTGATCTGTGAACATTCCATTTCATAATATGTGGGAACTCTCTAGAATTCCTGGACCTCAGAGTATGTGCATTCTTATTTTCATGAATATTATCATCAGCCATTGACAAGGTAACAATTCACACCTCTACTGACATATGAGAGTGCTTATTTCCCCACACCCTCAACAGCCCCGAGTACGCTCACATTTTTTGTTACTTTGTTCTTTACCATTTGATAGCTAAAATATAGTATCCTGAGTTGTCTTAATTGTACTTAATGGAACTTTTATGTTCAGTGAAGTTGAGTGCTTTTTCAAATATCTAGAAACCATTTGGATTTCCTTATCTTTGAACTGTTTCCATCACTTTCCCATTTGTTCATCAAATTGTTTCCTTGTAAATCTGTAGAAGTTCTAAAAGTATTCCCTTGTTAATCCATAAAAATTCTAAATTGGGGAAATTAGCATTTTCGGTAGTATTTATTGTAAATAGTTTCCCACAATTTTGCCTTTGTTTTTTGGGTTTTTGTTCCATGCAGATTTTTGGAAGAGAAGTAAGTTTTTATTTTGCTTTCTACTGACTAGTCAGAGACCGAAGCCCATGTCCTCTTCCCACTCCTCAGGCTCTTCCTTGGCACCATCCTTGGCCCAGGCTGTGTCAGCAGCAGGAGCAGCCATGAGGGCAGCAGCCACAAGGGCAGCAGCCACAAATGCAGGTATACCAGCCAAGAAGGCCTTGATGCTGACAGAAAGTGGGAAGGTGTAATCAGTCTCCACAGACAAAGGCAGGAAGGATCCTCTTGTACCCATTGATGATGGAATGGGGTACCAATGCAACAGGTGGAGAATCTATTGCAGAAATATGCTGTTAACAGGGCAGACACCCTCCATGATGTCAAGTACCTTGTCTTGTAAATAGATGCTGCCTTTCTCAAACACCTGCTGGATGATCAGCCCAAGAAGGACAGGGAACATATTTAGCATGTTCAGAATTGTGGCTTTCTCTCCAGTCTTAATCAGCTGCCCATCGCTCAGAATATCAGTGGTGATTTCTTCATGCAGTGACATTTATTTCTTTTAAAAAATTGTTACTGGGTTTTGTGACATTCTTGGGAAGACACTTCCGATATGGAAATTATATAAAAATTCTCTCATGGCTTTCTTTTTCATACTAATAACAATTACAAAGAGGCTGTAACTTTATTTATTTTAACATGACTTCCTGTTATCCTGGTCTCAGTGACCCGTGCATCTTACCCAACTAATCTGATAGCTTGGCTGCATCTTAAAGGGAGGCAGCAGTCTTTTTCACTTAAAATGAGTAGTACATCTTAATCCCACTTTCTATTTCATATATCTTACACTGCCATTGATATTATTCATTACATTTTAGTTACACATTGCAATTGTATCCAGTTTGCCAACAAGTGGGGTTAAGTACTTTGATATTCAAACATTCAGACTCATCTGCTCATAGTCTAGAGATTGACCATATAATTCTAAGCTTCAGGAAGTTGTGGTGGAAGGAATTCAGGCTTTGGAGGTGATTGTGGGCTGTGTGTCCTCCTCAACTTTATAAGTTGATATCGTAACTCTCAGTATCACTACTGAATTTAGATTGTCTTTAAAAAAGCAATTAAATTAAAATGAAGTCATGTAGGTGTGACCTAATCCAAAATGACTAATGTCTTTATAAGAAAAGGAAATCAGGACACAGGTGTGCACAGAGGGAGGACCATGTGAAGAAACAGGGAGAAGACAGCAACCTACAAGCCAAGGAGAGAGACCTCAGAGGAAACCAACACTGATGAAACCTTGACCTCAGACTTCTGGCTTCTAGAACTCTGAGTCAGAAGTTTAGTCAGGTCTGCTGTGTTAGGTCATGTCCTCTGGACTCTGCCATGGGGGTCTGCATGCAGCAAGTGCAACGGGAGTGTTCATGGAGCCACAGCTGTGGGGGAGTAAAGGAAATGGGAGGAGTAGAAGTTGAACTGTGATGTAATTGCACCAGAGGACTCTGTTGATCCTAAGCGAAGCTCTGGACCTGGGGTGGCTTTCAGGGTTGTCCAGATGGAGGCAAGAGGGCTGGGCATTTGTATACCAGCAGGCTGTCCCCTGGAAGAAGGTCTAAACTTAGGTGAGGAAGCTCCATGTGGCTGAGGGCAAGTTCTCAGAGGACCTCAGCTGTGGGCCATCAGGGGCCAGCACTGCAGGCAGTGTGAGAACATGTGTCCTGTCTTAGAGAGAGGACTTGGGGGAGCACTCCTGCACCCACCACACCTACCTATGCAGAAGAGAAGCTCACAGCATGGAGGGACACCCTGAAGAAGCAGAACTCAGGACAGACATGGCCCAGTGTGGCCATGAGGGTTTGGAATGCAGGAACAAGGCAGCAGTTTCTCTCAGCAACCAGCCAACAACCACTGGGATGAATCGGCCCCAATTACCAATATGCCATTCTTTTCAGGACTCAGATTCATAGGAGTAAAAGTTTACTTAACCTCACTTTGATCACTGACTTACCCTTTGGCCAGAGGAGGGCCTGGCCCATTGACTGTAAGTCTCCAGAAGGCAGCACAATGTGGGGAAAAGGTGGTCCTCCAAAAAGGCCAATTGCAATGTCATCACCAGAAGGAAGGAGATGGATACTGGTCAGAATAAAGCAGAACATACATCCACTGGGCTCAGGCCATCTGAGTTGGAATCTCAGTTTTGGGTGTCCTTGGACAAGTGGCTTAAACCCATAAAACTAAGTGTTTCATCTGTAAAGTAGAAATAATATTACCTACTTCATAGAATTTGTCTGGCTTAAATTATATGTCTGTATCTATCTATCATATGTGTATGTACATAAGCAAACTATGCATATCTACATGTACATGCACAACTATATAATGTATTTATGATGTCCATATAATGATAGCCACCATTTATTTGAGAGTCTACAGTTGCTAGAACCTCACCAACTATTTTCTATCAGTTTATCCGTGTGTGTTTTAATTTCCTGCCTCTTTTTTGAGAGGAAGAGGAGTATTTTGTCTTTTTGAATGTTCTAGTCCCCAAACTCTAGACCAGGAAAACCATTAGAGTGGCCACGTCTTTTAACAGAGAGAACTATGGAGTTGCAAAGTTGTACAACTTTATATTCCTCATAAGGGTATACTTAATTTTGCATTTAAAAATATGAATTAAAAATAGGAGTGGAATAGATCATCTGCTCACTCAGGTGAGCCTCCTCACGAGGTTCTCAGGCAGGGAGAGCCAGATTTCAGCTCTCAAAGGCTGCCTACAACAATGATCAGACACAAATGAAGTTCCAGAGTGGGGAGACCAGTCCCATTTCTTTCTTTGCTGATTACAGATACTGCATATGTCACGGGACCAGGCAGAACCAGAATGGAGGAGCAAGTGCTGAAGAGAGGGCAGAGTGAGGAGGGAGGGTGCTGGCATTTTCTTCCATTCATCTCTTTTCAAAAATAGATCTAATTCCAGCAACAACATGTCGATCTCATGTGCACACACAACCACCAAGAGGGATGGCTCCCGTGGACACTTCTCAGCTTGCAAATGTTTCCTCTCCGAGGTCACACAAATAGCTGGCACATCTATTTCCCTGAAATAAATGCCATCATGGAGGTCTTCTTGTCTCTGTCAGAGGTTATGAGCAGCCTTGATGGAGTGGGGTAATGACATTGCAGAATGATTGAAAGGGTTTGGGATGTGATTTCCTATTTGGTTCAGACAAAATAAAACCATTATCTGTGCTTCATCTTTTTTAAAGAGATTGTTTTCTGAACTCTTTCACGCTTGAAGCCTGTTGCAGCACCAAGGAACAACATTAGCCTGTCACAATTATAAATCAGCTCATCATCACAGTCAACCTCCAATCTCCTGGAACTCTTTCCCAGGGAAATGATTTTTCTAGGTCTACCTTATCCCTGGGTGTTGTGCCTTTTGAAAAAGATGGTCCTGTAATTATCCATTAGCCCCACAGAACTATCAACTAGCACACAGACCCAGGTACCCTGGGAAATGTGAAGGAAGCCATTTATGAGAGACAGAGACCCCCATTTGCTCAGGGGTCAGCAGAAATGAAACACTCAGACACGTGGATGTGATGAGGGCAAGTGTTTGCTTAAACAGATCAATGATATACTTGATGTTGACACACACCGGGTCCCCAGTGCATTTCTTATCCATCGCTAAGGCATGCCCAGGTCAGTGGGCTTAAGAGGCCTGGCCACAGTGAGGAGAGGTCTCAGTAACCTCCCTCTTATACTTTTACCCCCTGCTGAGCTAGGGAGCCATGTCATTCCTGTCCCTACCCCTGACCCTGCTTTACTCAACAACAGCCTGTCACAGGACCTACTAATAACTTTCAAGAATCAGATTGTGGACTCTACACTGCAAAGAATTTTTCCATCCCAGGGGCTTTCCAAGCACCAGGCTTCAATCCAGCCTGCACATCTCCACACAAGGAATAGGAGAAGGTTCTGTGGTCTGTTGCTCCTCCCAGAAAAAAAATATCTTTAATTCATTTCCGTAGGTACATCAAATATCTACAGCCACCAACTTGTCTGTTGGTTCTTTTTAATTGGTAAAATACACACAACCCAAAATTTACTATTTTAACCATTTTTATGTGCACAGTTCAGTGGCATTAAGTACAATTCACATTATTGTACAACCACCCCCACTATCCACCACCTGAAATTTTCCCTCTTCCCCTGCTGAAACACTGACTCCTCATTCTCCCCTTTCCCAGACCTGGCAACCACCATTCTATTTTCTGTCTCTATCAATTTGTCTATTATAAATTTGTTTACTCTAGGTAATTTATCTAAGTAGAATCATACAGTAGTTTCCTCTTGTGACTGGCTTATTTCACATAGCATAATGTCTTCAACATTCATCCATATCGTAGCACATATCAGGATTTCATTTGTTTGTAAATCTAAATAATATCTTACTGTGTGTATATACCACATTTTTTGTTTATTCATTCATCTGTCAACTCTCAGGGTGTTTCCACCCTTTGGCTGTTGTGGATAATGTTGCTCTGAACATAGTATATAAATATCTGTTCAAGTCCCAGCTTTCAATTCTTTTGTTATATACCCAGAAGTGGGATTGTTGGATCACATGGTAATTTTCTATGTTTACTTTTTAAAAATATTTTATTTATTTATTTTTTAGAGAGAGAGGGGAAGGGAGGGAGAAAAAGAGAGAGAGAAACATTGATGTGCAAAAGAAACATCAATCGTTTGCCTTTCACACGCCCCCAACTGGGGACCTGGCCCACAACACAGGCATGTGCTGGGACAGGTAATCGAACTGCTAACTTTTTGATTTGCAGGCCAGCCCTCAATCTCCTGAGCCATACCAGCCAGGGCCATGTTTAATTTTTTTCAAAAAACCACAATACTGTTTTCTGCAGAGTTTGCAAAATTTTACATTCTATTCAGCAATGCACAGGGTTCCAATTTCTCCACATTCTCACCAACATTTATTTTCTGTTTTCGTTTTGTTGATAACAGGCATCCTCGACCCTAGCTGGTGTGGCTCAGTGGATTGAGTGCCGGCCCACGAATCAAAGGGTTGCTGGTTCGATTCCCGGTTAGATTCCCAGTTCGATTTCTGGGTTGCAAGCCAGGCCCCCAGTAGGGAGATGCGGGAGAGGCAACCACACACTGATAACAGGCATCCTTACAGATGTCCTCTTGATTTTTTTTAATGCAGTGATCACTGTTAATTTACAAAGTTGCTTCAAAATAAAGGGAAAAGAAAGAATATGGAAAGAAAACCAATGATAAGAGGCCACTGAGACCTAAACCAAAAAATTAGTCAGTTAAAGAGGAGCATAATGTGTACATGTGTCTGTATGTGTGTGTATTGTGTGTATACATTTTACAAGAAAACAGCCACCATCATTGGAATCTTGTTGCTGGTGGTGAGGCCTCTTTTGGATCTGAGAGGATGGACGCTCCAATCTTTCATACTCCTAAAGTGTTTTATATTTTCTCAAGCAACAAGCTTAGACCACTGTCATCCCTTAAATCTATATACTTCATGAACTAAATGTATTTATGAATAATGATATCAATAAAAAATAGACTGATGCCTACCTAGGAGGAAATATTTCCAATATCTAAAATTAATGGGGGTTAATATTTAAAATATTTAAGTAACATCTGCAAATCAACCAGGAAACTCAAGAAATCAAAAAAAAAGTGGGTGAAGAAGTGAAGAATATGGATAAGCAATTCACAGATAGGGAAGCTCGAAGGATGATGTGAAAGAATCCCCAATGTACCAGCAATCAGAGAAATAACAATTAAAATAAGTAATCCACATTGTCCCCCAATGAATAACAAAACTTAAAAAGCTTTAGAAAGAAAAAAGGCAAGTTGTACCTAATAACAGTACAGTTTCTC
>VMDR010023564.1:0-15534 GCA_007922815.1 Macrotus californicus | reverse complement strand
AAAGGAAAGAGAGAAAGAAAATAAGCCACAAGATTTCTCACCAAATAATAGCTTCCTGGTCTGGCATTAGTATCCAACAGGTCCCATGAATTAACCCAAACTCTGAATAGTTAGTTCACATTTATTTAGCATCTAAAATACCCCAGGCAAAGGGCTAAGTCATTCACATGTTATTTTAACCCTTACAAAGCTTTACAAGGTGGTTATTTTTTCTTATTTTGCAGATGAGCAACTAGATTTTAGCCAGGAGAGGTAAATAACTCAAGGTCACACACAAAGCTGGTAAACGGCAGATCTGGGATTTGAACCCAGTTCTGCTGGGCTCTAAGGTCTGCCTCCTACACTCTCAACAGTGCTGCTGCCTGTCCACAGGCATTTGCTACCGTAAAGAGATATTTTAGTTAACTAAAATCCTCACTGATTCAGCTGATTTCCCCAAACAGAAGGAAGCCTGGTGGAGCCTTTGTCTGTTTGACCATCAGACTGGGCACTTTGAATGGTTGTTTACTACTTTTCAGTGGCTCCACAAAGGAATCACTCATTGTCAGGGGTTAGTGGCAATGTCTTAACGCATGAAATAGATGAAGTGAAAGCCAGGAAGCTCCAGTGAATCACACCCCCTTGCCCGGTGCTGTCTCAGGCAGAGAGGGAGCTATCTTAAGAGGAGCACAGGCTCCACTTCGGAAAGCTTCACTTCAAATCCCTGCTCTGACGTTTTAGGTGCAGAACTTTGGACTGGGTCCTGAAAACCCCAATTTGATTTCATATGTGAAATGGAGATAATGTCTCCTGTGAGGAGTGAAGTGCCCACCACAAAGGAGGTGCTCAAGAAATGTTCTCTCCCTTCTAATAAGATGGAACTCTTAAAGGGAAAGTTTTCCTTTCAGTTAGTCCAATCTCACAGAAGGTTCAGTCAATGCAAATATTCCATTACACCCGTCACCTTTAGAATGAAGCTTTTAAGAAACCCTTTGGCTAGGACATAGTGAGTTATACAAGTACAAAATCCCCTAATACAGAAGCAGTGTCTGATTTAGTCTTTGGGAGCATAATTTACTCAGTAGTAAATTACGCCAACACAGAAGATAGAAATCCTTCCTAGCGGGCACGGTGATGATAGGCAGGGTTGAGGGGAAGAGGCTGTGGACCTTAAAGACTAGTAGAGCTTACACCAGGCTCCCTATGCACAGTTGCTATGCTTCAGGGTGTATCTAAATTCTGTTGAAGAGAGGGTTGTTTTCTAAAAGGGTTTCACTGCATTTCAAAGTCAGAGAAAGCAAATCTCTCCAAGAGAGAGAAAGCCCTACAAATAAAAGGATTTTAAAATGAGCATCTCATTTACAAAAAGCCTATTCAAAAACAAAATTCACACCATTAACTGAAGGGCAGAATATCACGACTGTCACTTGGATTTGTTAAAAGCAAACTTGCTCCAAGATCTTCAGGCCGGTGTTACATGTAAACTGAAACCCTCTTCTGAGACCGCATCTAGAAGAAACACATTAGCTGTGCTGTGTGGCGTCGATCTGGGAGGTTTCCATTGTTCTTTAAAACCCACATTATTTAATCATTCTGATCAAACTTCACAAAGGCTGCAAAACAAGTTAGGACTTTAGTTTATAAACCAGCAGAGATTCAGGGGTTTTACATACTGAAGCAGACAGGCTTTAATTTCTTCCCTGTATTTAATGCTCTTCAGGATATTATTTTTCAATAGAAGACAAACAAAACATTTTGGGGGCTTCTTTTCTTAACATGTCAACATATGCAATACCCATGGAAGTGTGTATTTGGCTTTCCTCTGCCAGAGTGGAATTTGGTTCTGAACTGCAAACCCATGTATAATTGAGACAAAAATTCAATCTAAGTATTTCCTGCTTATCTGGGGGGTAGGGGTGGGGTAAGGGTGGAAATTCTACATTTGCAAGAATTGAAATTTCAGACCATGGTCAGCACTGTTATGCTAATATATGCAGCTATCATACTGTATTTTGTTAAAAGTGATGCCTCTTTCTTACTTGTCTTCGTTCATATTGACTTTTTTTTTAAAGTCTAGATTCAGAACTGTATCTTTAATTTTATAACATGCTCAGAAGCAAGTTCATGAGGGCTGGGAGGAATGTTAAATGGGAAATGTAATTATTTCTTTCTCTAAGAAGTTCTGGTACTCCAGGCTTTTAAATGCACTCGGCACTTAAAAAAATAATTAAGAAAGGAAATTCATCTAACAAACATAACTCTTGAATTTGGAAACAGTGCTCTGTCTGGTGCACGAGACATGCTCACTACACATCCGCTGAAGAGGGAAGGAAGGGAAAAAGGAAGCATTGCTGTTTACGCCATGTGTGTGTCTTGTTTCCCTCTTGCTATCAGAATTCTACAACTTTGTAGGACTTCTGGGTAAGACTTTAGCAAGCGTTTAATCTAGCTCCTTCATTTAACAAACAAGAAAGCTTCTGGATGTCTTATGATCTCCAAAAGCATAGCCCTATTGATTTATTTCGGGGCCAGAAGCCTGGATATTGGCTAAAGCACTTTTACAGACCAAGCTTGTATAGAGGTGCCCTCCAAAGGTATCTCAAAACCTAACTTCCAACCTGCGTTTCAGGTCACTAGAGATAACAGTCTACATTCCAGCAAATATTCTATAAAATAGTTGACAACATCTATAGCAGAGGAAATATCATAAGCTTTAGAATGAAATTTGAATTCAAACCCAGAAGCCACCATTTGCTAGAGTTGAACATTAGATATGTCAGTTTCTCATTTGTGAAATGAAGACCACAAAGTCAACATCAGAGGCTAACAGGAGATGAAATATACGTCAAGTGCCTGACAAAAGCGACAGCACTTAGTAGGTACTCAAATTTAATTTCTTTTCCCTCCACATTTTATAATGCTACCCTTAAAAAACACCTTCCAATTCTTTAAGTTTCCGTAGTGATTTTTTGAGCATCATCTTACTTAAGTACGGCCCCTATTACTTCCCCTGCTCCACAATTGGGAGATTAAGCCATCTGCCCACATTCGTAAGTAGTAGAACTAAGGCCCAATCTAATTTCAAGGCAATAAACAGTCTATTCTTCTGGGAGATGCTCCCATGAAAAAATAAAATAGCCATGGGCAAACTTTTAAAAATCAAAACCTTCTGGGGTGAGAAGCAAATGAGTAGTTAAAAGTAAAACATTTCCAAGTTTCCCGTAAAAACATGGCCAGGAGCTGAGATTGGGAACCAAAAGAATTATCCAGTTCTGATTTCTGAGTCGAATTTAGACAGCTATTAATTTTTGGCTAATCTAAATGCTCTCATCATATTTTATATGTACTGTGATATTGCATGAAAGCCAGAACTTTCCCATCCTTAATCAATCAGTACATTTGAATAACAACCAAAAAAAAGAACTAAAAGAATATTTAGGCATAGTAGGACCCTGTTTTGTTTTCAAGTATCTCTATGTATGTATATATTTACAATATGTATGTATGTATAGATAGATAGATAGACAGATAGATAGATAATTTTAAGACTAAGACCTGCAGACCTAAGAGCACATGGAGCCAACTATCCAAAGTTTAAAAAGTCCCATTTTGTTTCTTTTAGCTGTTCTTTTAAAAATATAAACACGGTACATCAATGTGCACGGGCATCAGAATCACCTGGACTCATCAATTAGACTAAGCACCGAGTACCTCTGGTTTCACCTTTTGGTTTATCCTGTTCTAAGGGTTTCTAAAGTTTAAGTGCAATCATTTGTAGTCTTAGAAAGATGTTACAAGCTTGCCATCACTCTGCATATTTTCCAACAGGAAATATAAGTAAATTCTCTCCTCTACCGAAGTTCGTGCTCTTTTTACCCAAGGAAGCCCTCATTGTCAACTCCCGTGTCATTATTCACACCCCCCCGCCTTCACCTACACAGACACTAAATTAAAGCCGAGGCCAAAATGACCAGAAGTTATTTCAAAGTTTAACACTATCTTCCTTTAAACTCTCCCTCGACCTCTTTTGGAATCAGAAAAATCAGTATCAGTGATACAAGAGTTCACAGAGCTACCTTCTGAGCAAACTGCCCCCTAGAAAAGAGAAGGACCGTGCTACTCCTTGCTAAATCGATGACAAGATGCCCCTCAGAATTGTTCAGTGCATTAAAGCAACAGAGAATAAAATAGCCTAAAATATAATAGGTCCTCCATTCACCTTCTCCTCCTGCTTGGCAGAACAAAGATTCATAACTAAAACTTTAGAATCGAGAATAGTGAAATTCATTGTTCCACCCTTGTACCAAGCTATGTGGTTCCAAGGTGAGCTCTGGGAACTGCAGAAAGTCAACTAACAAGACAAGATAGGTTTGCATGACTTAACTGACATAAAACGCTTTCCAGCATCCATGTATTCTCAAGAAAGAACTGAGATGCAATAGAATACCAGTCCAGTGTGTTTTCACTCCTTAGCACGATGATCTGTTGAGACCTGGAGATAAAGACAAGTCAGGGCTGTGGTCAAAGTAACGAGGAGCTTTCGATGGAAAGAGCTGAGAAGATTGAGAGTCTGCAGACAGTGAGAACTATGGCTCCCTTGAAATCAAGTTATTTCATAAAATAATTCAAATACACTTGAATCGCCTATACTTGCATCATAATCTACGACGACTCAAAGGCATTGCCAGGTAAAATTTACTGGTGCAATAGGGCTTGGTCCTCCCTGGCAAAGTGAAGTGAAAACAAAATGAGTTAATTGTTTAGGTAAGTCAGCTTAAAATATCAAGATTATGGAGGCAATAATGGGGCTTTACTTAATTCTACCTCCCTGGATTCATTTACCTATTTAGACAGGGCCCTGATTCCCAGCGGAAGTTGCCTTCCCACTAAATCATACCAGTGACAGCCCAGACTGGTGTGGTTCAGTGGGCTGTGCCACAAACCGAAAGGTCGCCTGTTCGATTCTGGGTCAGGGTCCATGCCTGGGTTGCTGGCCAGGTCCGTGGTTGGGGGCATGCGAGAGGCAACAGATTAATGTTTCTCTCCCTCTCTTTCTCCCTCTGGAAATAAATAAATCTTTGAAAATAAATAAATAAATAAATCATACTACTAACGTAGAAACCATAGGCTGGAATTGTATAACTTCCAAAACCATCTTTCCCCGACTTACCTATAATGATGCTTTTGATTACTTTCTTTAATTGAGCCTAGTATTCTGAAAAAAAATTTCGTCCTCACTCAGCATTATGCTCTAACATTTACCTGAAATGATGAGCAAATCCCACATTCTCTCATCCAAAAATATCTGATTGGTGTTAGCAATCATTTATGAAAAATCCAGAACATTTCTGGGAATGTGATTAGAAGGAGCACAAATCTGCCTTTTTAATATCCAATTAATAGCAGGCCTTCTTGGCTTGAGCAAATAGAAGATATAACTTAAACCTTTACCTGAACACATTATTTGAATCATACATCGAGACATTTTCATTCTGCACTTTGCTCTCTCAATCTGGTCGAAAATAAGCTGAAGAAAATCTATGACATTATGAAGTAGGGCTACCTCACACATCAGGTCTTTTTTGTAGGCAATTTCCTTCTATTAAGGTTCAATTAAATCTATTTTTCCCCTAAAAGTACCTGACTAAGAACTGGCTTGAGATTTAGACATGAATTTGACTTGTGACCTTAAACACTGGAGCATTAATGACAATCTCTTTAGTGCTCCCTCGTGCTTGACAAGCTACAACAAAAATCCTAAACCAAGTATAAAGGAGGAGATACCTTTCTTTTCCCCAAACATGGGCAATGTGCAGAGACAAAGAGTTTCCATCCAGCACAAACATAAGAAGACAAAACAAGACAGGAACGAAGTTCAGAGGCAACTGGTCACAGGTCTATCTCAAAGTAAAGCACACATAAAAAAGTCAAGACACACAGACACACACACATGAATAAGTTATGTATTCAGGAGAACATGAACTTCTGGTTTCTTTGATTAAGATAACAATACGGAACTTGTTCGGGGACAAATTTTGAGCACCCAGACTGGAGTTCTAAGGAATGCTAGAACTACTACATAATGGTCATCTATGAGAATTTGTCATAATGGAATACAAGCAGATTTAAGAATTATCTTCTCTTCTAAAAGTTCCAAGCATAACAAGCCGTGTCTTCAGAAATGTTTGTTTTATATTGCACAAATCACTTTACGTTGAATGTGGTCTGAAATTAAAGTGATCGCTAATGCAGTAGTCAAACACTTAGTCTTGCAACGCTCCGCATGCATTGTCGCGTTTCACATTGCTAATTTTCCAACACGCAGTTTTGTTTTCAAATGCCCCAAGGCCAGTTACTGGGGCCAAACATAAGCTCTGTCAGTAAAGAAACTCCAAGCTGCAAGAAAGTTTAAACACACATCATCAGGATTCCACTGTTCAGTGCACCTCCTCTAATTGTAGAGTTCTGTCTTCTTATATACTCACCAGTTTTTGTTATATAGTTTTCATTTTGATGAGTCTCAGATCTCAGGAGAATATCCCATTTATTAATCGTAGAAGACTTCTCATATCTACTCTGGTCAGTCTAGCAGGATGTGTTTACCTTACATGTTGTGAACAATATAAAGATTTCTTTTCTTTAAAAGATTCCTTCTCAAAATCATTACAGACATCTGTTTTGTTAGAATGCAATGTAAGTCTGATAAATACATGTTTGATAATCATATTTCTATAGGGTGGTAGCAAACTCAATAAATACTGATTTGAAAGTGAAGATCCCTTAAGTTTGCACATGCCATGAACAATTCATCAATGCCATTCATTGTTTTGCAAAGTATTATCTTTTCCAAATGAAGCGTAATTTATAAAACTGAAGAAGTATAACAGTCATGTTATGGGAAAATATATTTATTCACTTATATTAGAAGGGCAAATTTCATAACAGAATTGTGTGAGATAATTTTGTCTGGAAGAATGAAAGATTTCAGGGAAGTATTTCTTTGGGGAAAAGAAAGCTTACTTTGTTTTGGAGGTTGTAATACGTGTGCATACAGAACCGTCAGAGAGATGAGTGGCCCATTAAGGTCATTGTTACTGCCTATCATAAAAGTAACTAAAAAGAAACTAAACCTTCCTTGGGAAGAGATCGACTTTTCTTGTTATTTTGTTTTAGGTGGTAAATGAGCACAAGTGTCAGCTCTCCTTGTCAATAAAGATTCTGTTAGTCAGTGGTAAACTGTCCAAAATGAAAGATGATGGAAGCTTCTCTGTACTCACTAGAAATCATGTAATACAAATGAAATCTGAAAGATAATTCCTCTTTCTTTTTTGCCTTAAATTTTAAATAATTTATTTATGATGAGATTTATGTATTTCTTCCTGGGAGATATTATAATGATGCAGCTTTCTTCAGAACAACTACATCATAGTCTAACTGCTTGTTAGCTACCTACCAAGGTATCCCTCTGTCATCTCATTAAAGAAAATTAAGTTAGGTAAACCCGACACTACGCAACATAAAAAAGATCCTGTTGAATTAGCCATTTTAGTTAATTTAATAAATGAGATAAAATGTAACAGAAAGTATTCATGTCAGAAATATAAGATTATATGTTCTCACTTTTAAATGACAGGGTCGTTTAGAGCTACTTGAGAATTTATTGATTAAATGTGAGTCACAAATCTTCATTCTGACAAGCAGTTATATTTAAATATATTAGAAATCTGTCCCTTCAATTCTGTTCAAGACTATTAAAATAAAACAGACAAGAAATCATAGTTCTACCCTAAATATGCATCACTGGTTGCTATGACAGTTTACAACATAAAACCCATCACATATAATATGGTTAGTGCCCATAATCATAGAGAAAACCACATAAAACATTAATCCCCAAAAGATGAGCATGTAAGTCCTTTTTAACAAATACTGTACATAGTGTACTCAAATCTACTCAAAAATATATCAAAATTTACTTCTGAACTTTGAACCTTTGTTTCCAACTAATAAACAAACCTACAGATAAAACACAGACATTTTTCATATTTATTTATAAAGCTAAAAAAATGTGAATTTTATAGTCACCTTCACTTCTCTATACATGTCATTGACCCTGAGATATTTCCTCTTTGCTAGCTCAAATAAAATCAACATAAAGTTATTTTAGACCGTAATGTAAAGTTTACAAAGAAGAACACTGGAAGTTGTACTTGACTGGGTCCTATCCTGGCCTCCCAAAATACAGCGAGTCAAATATTTGTTTAAGAAAAACTTTCCATTGCCCCATTTAAAGCATTTCTATACCACCTAGTGGAAAGGCTTTTTAGAAGATTTTGATAAGTTATACTGCAAACTTATTGTAAACAAACAGTATACTTTATCATCAAATTTAAAGTTGTAAAATTCATAAATTTTTTCCAGTATCCCATAATTGGATTTACTTCTAATTATTGTCTATTTGGCAAAGCACTTAACTTTAATAGGGGGATTTGGATCTGCAGTAGTCTTGTAAATAAGCACAAAGTAAATTAATCTTTATTATTTTTAAAGGAAATTGCAAAACCTATAGTCTTGATTTGTATTTAACTATTTCACAACTGGCCCAAACCCTGATGGTGTCATTCTTCACTCCCCCTCTCTCCCCTCCCACCTCCGTTTTAAGTTTCACATTATTTGATTGCTTGTTGAAAAACAACACTGAAGCCTCTTCGTGAACTTTTTCATGCTAACTCTTTCATGCACTTTTTATGCTAAGCATTTGGCTTAGAAATCTTGATAATATTAAGGGTAGGAAATGAGTCTTGGGTTAACCAGTTAAGACAAATCCTTAAGTGTGGATCTAGAATGAGAAAAACTACAGAAGTTCCTGTGGTCATTGAGAAAGCTGGGAGGACTCCACTTAAGAAATCTCACCTTTTGAGCTGCTTTGGAGGGACTCTTGTTTTTGCTGCCTTTGGGTCTTCCCCTGGGTCTCTTAGGAGAGGGCTCACCAGTTGGCTCCTAATTGTGGGCGGAAAAAAAAAAAAAACACGCTGTTGTGGCAAGAATGTCTGCCAGAAATTGACCCTGACTCTCTAGTTATATTTCTTCATGGGTTGTTCCACCAAACTGTTGGAACACACTCAGTTCAAGTATCAATAGTGATAACGGTATAGATTTTAGAGAGTCATACGTTTTTGAGGCAAAAAAGTTGAATGGTTCTGCATTTGGCAACTCAACAACTAGCATTTTACACAAATACCACTAAGCATTGTACTAGCATCTTAAATAGAAATACCAAGCTAACATCACAAATATTTCAACAATCTTCCCCACTGAAAAGATGGTTTTTTAATCATTATCTATATATCTGCATTGTCGGTCAACACATTGAGTGAAATATTGGAGCAATTAGCCAAGTTCTTCAACTCAAAAAAGCTCCCTTCCCCTTAAAATTTCCAAATAATTATGGTAAATCTGTTGTGGGAGGTTTTGCTCGAATTATCTAGATAATTGCTTCAATTCTCCACTTCCTTTTGGAGATCCAGGCATGGACTCCAGTCTAAATTTAAATATTTTTTTATATAAATGAATAATTTCTACAAAACTTTCTTTTGAGAGAACTCCTAAAACCCATGGGGGTGAACTGTGGAAAACAAAAGGGAAGGAGTGAGCTGGCCCGGAAGTGTCTGGGAAGAAGAAATTGAAACTATCAATAGGTAGAGCAAAACTTTAAATGGCTTCTATGCCAAGCAGTAAATACGCAAGTGGTTGAGGGAATGCGATGATTAATATTCCAGTTCCTAAATATTTACCCAGTGAATCACCAAATTTCATTCCATTCAGATCTGGTGATTAAATGAGACTAAATTAGCTTAAAACACATGAAAGTCTTCATTGAAAACTCGCACCCTAACTTAGAGAATCTGGGGAAGGTTACTGAAAGCTTCTTTGGGACCACTAGCGCCAGTGGGCACATCCGGAGCAAACACAGCGGAGACACATTTTCCTTTCTTTGTGAACTCTGCCTTAACTCAAAGGTAAAACCTCCAATCACCTCCAGACCCCACTGCAATTTCTTTTGGATTATTTTTTTGGAGGTTGGAGGCAATTAGAAGAGCTAGAGAAAGCTGGGTGGCGGGTGGGAAACAAGGGCGGGGGGACGGGCAGAGACTTCCTGGGAGGTGTAAAACAGGATCCTAATGCGGTATAAAGTGTCGCTTGGGCAGAGCGGGAAAGCTCGGGGGCCTCTAGATGGGCTTGTTTCCTTTGATGATTTCAAAAAGGTACAACCCTCTTCGTTATTTAAAAAAAAAAAAAAAAAAACGCGCTGGCGAGCAAACATTGTTCGATATCCCCACCTTGCTCTCGGGCAACTTTGGGACTCCAGGATAATTTTCTAATCGGCCGATTTGCCATAAAGGAAGTGCTCTAAGGCTAGGGAATGAAGAAGTTTTTAAAGCTTGCGGAAGCGGAGTTTAAATGTTCTCAATAGCCATGTCCCGCTCCAGCCATGCCCGCCAAGGCTTGGAAATTTCAGCGAACAAAACCCCCGCCCTGGGCGCTGCGCTCAGCCCTGCAAGCGCCGGCTGCACGCTTAATTGGTTGCATCCTCAGACAAAACCCTCCATTCCACGGGGTCCCGGGTGCCCCTTGATCGTCCCCTCCCAACCCCCAGCCAATGGCCCTAAAGTAACACATTTAATGTCTGAAGCTCTGAGGCGCGGGATCCAGGAGCAAAAGGGAGGCTGGGCGCTAGGCGAGGCAGTGACCCTCAGCTACGGTGCACCCTCTCCGACATTACCTTCCATCGCGCCCTTGGTCAAACGAGCTAATCCCGTCCTTTGCGGACCCAGGCTCTCCTTCAGCCCCTTCCCAAGGACACCTCGGCGGCAGCGCCGCATTTAAAGAGCCCTGAGAGGATCCGGCCGGCCCACGAGTTCTTTGTCGGGAGGGCGCGAGTCTCGGGCCACCGAGAACTTGGGGAAGGCGCCAAGGGGGCGGCTGCTGCGTGCCAGACCCTGGCCCGCGAGCAGCCCCGGTTGGCGGGAGAAAGAGCCAACGGCCCCCAGGACTTCGGCCCCTCCAACTCTGCCCCTCCAGAGCACGCCTGCCCCCCGGCACTTCTTTTTCCCCCCAACAATCGCAAAGCGGCTCAGAAAGCTCCTGGGGAGCCCTGGATTGCCGGACCCCGGCCGCTTTCAGTCATCAGGGGCTACCGCGACACTCAAAGGGGTGCACAATAGCGAAAAGCCGCGGACGAGCTTCGCCCGATCCCATCTCCCTCCTCCGTCCGGCTGCCCGCAGAGGCTCCCGACTTCCCGGTCCAGAGGGGCGCGGACGCCCCGGGGCTCAGCCGCGCACGGGACTCCGCAGCCTGCCCCCTTTGCCGGCGGGCAGCGCGCGCGGCGGCCGCGGCGACGGGACTTCCGCGCTACCCGGGGCCCTCGCCGAGAGAGCGGAGGTGGGCTGGAGCTCCCACCCCGCCCGGGTAGGGTACTGACTTGCTGCTGCTTCCTGGGTCGGCCGCGTCCTCTCTTCTGGGGCGCCGGGGCGGCAGGTTGTCCCTGGGCTGAAGTAGACGGCTGCCCGGCGCCTTCCCCGCGTGCGCTCATCCTGCCTCCCGCCGCCGCCGCCGCTAAAGCCGCTGCAGCTGCTTCGCCTCCGCCGCCCCCAATAGGCCCAGCACCTTTCGCGAGAGTGGTTGATAGGGCTGGAGAATGAGGCGGGGTGAGCGAAGGCTGGGCGCTGCGAGGGCTGCTGCTTAGGCTGCCGCCGCTGCCACCATCCACAGCGGACGTCCAGCGGCTTCCGAAAGGAGGGAAGAGGGAAGAGAGGAGGAGGCGCTGCCCGCGGCGGCGGTGGGTGGGTGGGTGGGTGCCGGCGGTGGCGGCGGCGGCGGCGGCGGTGGGTGGGTGCCGGTGGCGGTGGCGGTGGCGGCGGCGGTGGCGGTGGCGGTGCTGAGAGGAGGAAGAGGAGGAGAGCGAGGAAGGAGAAACAGAGGGTCTGAGGTGGGGAGGCTCCCCTCTCGGTTTAGGGTCAGGCGTTGCGGTCACCGGGAGCACTTCGGAAACGGCTTGGGACGGGGAGAGCTGGGAGTGAATGGTGTCCCTTGCACTGTTAGGCGGGGAAAGGGTTCCTCCTCTTCTCCCCCCGCTCCGCGCTCGCAGAGCAAGAAAGAGAGAGAGAGAGAGAAAACAAACAGCGCCTCGGGCAGTCGGAAAGCAAGGGAGGGTGGGTGGGTTCTGCCGAGCCCGAGTCGGGCACTGAGCACAGGCTGGGGACGAGCAGCGGGTGGCACCGCGCCTCCTTGGGTAGCAAGAGCTGGCGGCAGCGGCACAGGACAGTCGGAGGGGGACCCGGCTGCTCGCTCCTGCGTCCTGCACCAAGTGCGCGCTGCCGGGGCTGGAAGTTTTCTGAGTTCCTGCCCCCAGGATTCAAGTGGGATGAGCGTGCGTGTGTGTGTGTGTGTGTGTGTGTGTGTGTGTGTGTGCGCGCGCGCGTATGTTTGGGGAGGGGCGGCGGGCTGGGGGTGAGGAGTAGTGCCCACCTCTAATCGTGGGCGGATAAAGGGGAGGGGGCTGCGCAGGAGGAAAAGTATGAGGAGGAGGGAGGCCAGGCAGACCGCCGAGCCACGGCGCCTGGCCGTGGGCCAGAGGCAGCGTTCGAAATACAACTGCCTCGGCGGCGGCGGCGCCCGATTGCCACCCGGAGCCCCGCTCACGTGCTCCCGCCTGGCGGCGGGGTTAAAGGGACAGGGAGGGATCCCAAACCGGCTCGCCGCTGGCCTCGCCCTGCCCGCCGCCCAAGGTCGCCCCGGGGCGGTTGTCCTAGGAAGGCGCGGGAATGTGACTGCAGCAGAGCCTCGATGAGGAGCTTAGCCTTTACCTGCACCTCCACGACGCGGAGCCAACACTCTGCAGGAAGCGTTTAGCTGCGAGCGGGGCCGAGTTCTAGGTCCCTGTGAGTGGGAAGGCACTGCAGAGGACTGGGAGCGGGCCCCCGCCAGCCCTGCCCTGCCTCGGAATGCCCTCCTCGCAGATCGCAGCACCCGGCGCGCGCGCACACTTACACTCACGGACAAGCACGCAGACACACACGTGCACACTCGCACAGACATGCTTAAACACGCGTAAACATTCGTGAACTTACATGCACGCAGATATGCACGCACACTCGCAGATGCATGCCCACGTGCACACACGCACTCGGAGCGCACCAGCCTCTTCATTTTTCACGGGGAATGACTAAAGGTGACGCGAAGTTCCCCAACCACCGCGACCCCCACCCCCCGCCCCTAAAACCCCGGCTGGCACTCTGTGCTGGATTCCAGCGTTCGCAGCGTAAAAGTTTTGCCCCGCGCGGGTACCTCGTAAGCTTCCTAACATCGCAATGTGGCAACTGCCCAACTCTCCCATCAGTTTACCTCGATTTAACCTTCTCCTTAAGAACTCCCTTTCTGCCAAGTCGTAATTTTATAGCCTGGGCCGTTTAATGACCACAGTCCGTTTTAAAAAGGTGGAGGACATTTTTAAATGCGCCTCTTTTCAACCTTGAATGACAAAAAACAATGAAAAAAAAAATAGGTTCAGATTTTCACACATCAAACCCAAAATTATTTTGGATGATTTCCAAAATAAAAACTTTCACTCGAGGAAGAATGTTTTTTTTCCAAAAATACAGACCACCGTGGAATAAAAACGCCTACTTTCCAGCCCTAAGCAGCGAGTCAGGCACCGCCAGGTCCCGCGGAGCCTGTGGAGGGGGTGCGAGTAAAGGTCTGCTTCGGCGCGGCGGTGCTGATTGGTCCGCGTTGCCATTTCAAATCCATTTCCAGCTGCCCTTTGGAGAGCTGGGACACTTCGCTGCGTGATGAGTGCCCTGCAGAAATCCAGGGTTTCTCCCGGGTCTGGGAACACTTAGATGTGATAGAGAGGGAGAGCCCCCATCCTCCGGACGGAGCGCTGGAGCCCGGCAGCTGACTGGGGAGGGAGGGGTCTAACCGGAACCAAAGGTTTTCTGCCTGGGCTTGGCGGAAAGATGGTATCTTCATCAAAGGGTCTGAGATTTCACGTACTAACGATTATAGTGACATTGTCCCACTGCCAAATTTGCACGTTTTTTAATGCGATTACACCGCACGTTTTACATACACATGCAACATGGGTTTCTGGGTATGGTTTTGTTTGCTTCCTTTTTGCAAGGACTACAAATAAAAGTCTGAGGGCCAGTGTAAGAGTAATCATTGAATATTTCAGCCAGCAAGTTTTATCCTGGATTTGGTTTTGTTTTTCACATTCACATGGGCCAGCAGGGAAGGGATTCCAAAATTTTATTTTTGTATTAATCCTTGACTCTAAGAAAAGCACAGAAAACTTGGGGTTGAGAGAATGACCTGCCACTTGGTTTCAGGCCACTGTCACTTACCTGTCAGACTATTGGACCCCTTTTGAATTTATAATGAAAAGAATGGGGAAAAAGTACTGCATCCGGTTTTGTATTTAAGTTTCTCAGGTTCCTGTGTTTTCTGTAAGGGAGGCATTAAAATTTGTTTTCTTCTTTGAAATTACTTGAGACTTTAAAAATGGTGTTATATATTTAAAGTTAAGTGGCTATATTTTAATTTAAAGAGTGAATTTTTTTACATTTACATTTGAGTGTTTTCTTTTTTCAGTTTAAATTGCTCAGTTGTGTACTTCCTCTTCTTTATCTCACTGTATTGCAAGTCTAAGTTCTTATTTCTAATTTGAAAACTTTTCAGGTGGTTTTTGTCGACATAAAACTATTTATTTTCTTCTTCTGCAGTTACTATCAAGCTGAACAGTTAGCACCTTGGTTGCATATGTTAAAAATTTCTAATTAGAGTGTATCTACAATACATGATTTAGTGTTTGGGTCAGGTCCTCTCCTTAGTGGGTGATAAAGTGAACCCAGGGACCTATGACATCATTTGAAAATAATATGTTGAATACAATAGATAATATCACATGTAAAAGTTCTGTTTTAATTATATAGTACCTGTATATAGTACCTGCATAAATTTGTATTCAGATGCCTGTTTTCACCTTTTTACATTTTGGAGACTGGGATGTATCTTAGAGTTCAGGGTATCTTATCAACGTGTTATCACATACTAGACAGTATCTTTTCTATTTTGGTGGTATATGTAATAATGATGTGTTTTATAATCAACAGCACCATCGGTCAGAGAAATACGTGAGTTACAGTGTCACATGTATGGCTGACACTGTCTTAGACAGCTATGAGAATTGGCTTCCTTAGACTTCACTAAACCAGCTCTAAGGCTTTTGATAAATCATTTCTCCTCTCTGCATCTCAATGTCCTTATCTCTGAAATGAAAGATCAGTATAATCTCTGAAGTTTCTTCCAGTTCCAACAGCCTTTAAAACATGTATAATATCTTGTTCTCTAATTCTGTCCTGTGTATATGTAACTTGTCTGTAAATCCCACAGTAATAATTAGTATTTCTGACACATCTTTTTTGTGCTACTTGTGTGTTAGTATTCTGAGTGTGCTGATTATACTAGACCTTTGGTACTTACTAGTTGATGCA
>VMDR010023563.1:0-15517 GCA_007922815.1 Macrotus californicus | reverse complement strand
TTAGGTTCAGTTGTTAATAGCTGTGAGTTTGTTGTCATTTTACTGTTCCTATTTTTGATCTTCTTTTTCTTAGATAAGTCCCTTTAATATTTCATATAATAAGGGCTTGGTGATGATGAACTCCTTGAACTTGACCTTATCTGGGAAGCACTTTATTTGCCCTTCCATTATAAATGAAAGCTTGGCTGAATAGAGTAATTTTGGATATAGGTCCTTGGCTTCATGACTTGGAATACTTCTTGCCAGCCCCTTCTTGCCTGTAAGGTTTCTTTTGAGAAATCAGCTGACAGTCTGATGGGCACTCCTTTGTAGGTTACTGTCTCCTTTTCTCTTGCTGCTTTTAAGATTCTCTCCTTATCTTCCATCTTGGGTAATGTAATTATGATGTGCCTTGCTGTGTTCCTCCTTGGGTCCAACTTCTTTGGGACTCTCTGAGCTTCCAGGACCCCCTGGAAGTCTATTTCCTTGGCCAAATTAGGGAAGTTCTTCTTCATTATTTGTTCACATAAGTTTTCAATTTCTTTCTCTTCCTCTTCTCCTTCTGGCACCCCTATGATTCGGATATTGGAACGTTTAAAGACATCCTGGAGGTTCCTAAGCCTCTCCTCGTTTTTTCGAATTCTTGTTTCTCCATTGTATTCTGGTTGAATGTTTCTTTCTTTCTTCTGGTCCACACCATTGATTTGAGTCCCGTTTTTCTTCCCATCACTGTTGGTTCCCTGTATATTTTTCTTCATTTCCCTTATTGTATCCTTCATTTGTTCATCTAATTTGCGACCAAATTCAACCAATTCTGTGAGCATCCTGATTACCAGTGTTTTGAACTGTGCATCTGATAGGTTGGCTATCTCTTCATCGCTTAGTTGTATTTTTTCTGGAGCTTTGATCTGTTCTTTCATTTGGGCCATTTTTGTTCTCTTGGCGCGCCTGTTACGTAGTAAGGGGCGGAGCCTTAGGTGTTCACCAGGGCAGGGCGGCCACGTCGCTGCGCTGTGACGCTGTTTGTGGGGGAGGGGTCTGAGAGGGAACAATGGCGGCCGCTCTGCTCCCTGCTGGTTACCAGTCACTTTTTGCACTACCCACAGTCCAACGGGGCCCCTGTGGTGCTGGCTCTGGTGCCAATCCCCGCCACCTCTCCCGGCCAGCCGTGCCTTTCCCGGATCCGCCAGCCACCGCGCCGCCATGCGAGTCCTCTCCGCCCCTCCTACCGGTCTGGATGTATGTTTCTTAGTTTCTTGGTTGTCGGACTTCCATACGGTTCGATTTTCTGTCAGTTCTGGTTGTTTTTTCTTTTAAAATTTGTTGTTGTCCTTCTTTTGGTTGTGCGAGGAGGCACAGTGTGTCTACCTATGCCTCCATCTTGGCCGGAAGTCTGCCCTATTTGATTGTCGTCTTGAAGGGCAAATGCACATGCAGTTTTTCTTGGATGTTGTTAAACTTCCCTTCGCAGGCCACGGTGCACTGTAAGTAATGTGTTAGAGTGGGCATCTCCCCATAGCCTTTCCAACCGAGTGTGTTGCCAAGCTTTTGAATTTTTTATTCTGGCAGGTGAGAAATGTTTAGTGTAGTTTTATAAAAGAGCTTGAATATCTTTTCATGTGTCTATGAGCCACTTAAATTTTTTTTTCCCAATTGTCTACTTCTATATTTTGCCTATTTTTCTATCAGGTTTCTGGATTTTTCTTTTTTTTGATTTTAAAAGTTCTCTATTTATTATGGATATTAGCTCTTTTCCCATTTTATATATTGTAAATATTTTTCCTGATTTTCATTCATCTTTTGATTTTGCTTATGGTATTTTCTTAAACATCTATTTGTATTGAATCTGGATTTTAAGCCATAGTTAGAGGGCTTTTTTCCACTTGCTTTCTTCAAGTATATGATAATTTCATTTCTTATATTAGATCTCTGATTCATTGGAATTTATTTTTGTATATGATGTGAGATAAAAATTCTACTTACTGGAAAAAGATATTAAAGATATTAAAGATATTTAGTATATTCCATACTACTAAAATTTATTAAAATATATATCTATATCCATAATTTTGAAATGCTACCTATATTATATAATAACTTACCATATGTATTTGAGTCTATTTCTGGACTTTCTATTTTACTTGTCTAACTATTCAGGTACAAGCGTCTTCCTGTTGTATTTATGGTATGTTTAATAGCTCATGTCTCCATCCCAGATAGCTCTTTTTTTCTATTGTTTTTGTGGATCTTCTTGCATGTTATTTAAAAACAAATGTTTTAATTAAAAGTTAAAGATGTACCTTCTTGTGATAAAATAATCACAATATTAACAAGTGCATTTTTCTTCATGTAGAATTACTAAAAAAGCAACCACCAACTAGCTCCTATGGCAATTTAAAATGCATTAAAAAAGACACCCTTGCCTTGGTCAGTGTGGCTCAGGTGCACGTCATCCTGCAAAGCAAAAGGCCATAGGTTGATTCCTGGTCAGTGCGTGTGCCTAGGTTGCAGGTTTCAACCCAGTAGGTTGTGGAGTATGCCAGAAGCAACTGATCTATGTTTCTCTCCCTCTCTTTCCCCCTCCCTTCCCCTTTCTCTATAAATAAATAAATAAATATTTTAAAAAAGACACTCTTTCTTAAAAACTTTACTATCATTTGATGGAACACTATTATGATATCCTGATTTTAGGATAAGTTACTTTATTATTTAAATAAGTATGCAAATATATGATATCTGTCACATGACTAATTCCCCCTGGGGTCGTGAAGTCCTTGACATTCAGTCATACAGGGCTGTCCTGTGTCACAGTGTTTAAAACAGACTTGCGGTAGGGTAAATGGCATGAGAAATAATAAAAGTATCATTGTCACCTGAAGGTGACAAGCCCAAACACTAGCAGTAGGTAAACTGTTCTGCGGTTTTCTCCTTAAGCATTTCCATGAGCTAACCTGTCTTCCCTTTTATGACATAATCTTTGTATCTTTGCAAGAGAAGGCCAGCCTACACCCTCTTTGGTGTGCACGCAGGCACACAGCTCCTTTTACTTTAAGGAGCCCCGATAGGCTTTTCACTTCTTCTGTGCCTCTTTCTTAGTGCATGCAGCCGACCCAGCTATGGAAGGAGCCAGCCAACTGGCACAAAACAAGAAGTACAGCAGTTGGCAGAAAGGAAATTTTGTTAATGATACCAACAATGTGAGTCAATTTTCTTGTGAAAAACCATGTGATTAAATCAACAATGGAGAAATAGCAAACTTTCAGTCATCTCTAAATGTTCATGTTAGTCTTTCTCACACATAATTTTTCAATATCAGCAACATTTTTTTGTTGAAAAGAAGGGAGTAGAGGAAACAATCCACTAACACAAGATAAAAGCTATGAACCTTGTTTGCCAAACTTTTCTGTTTATGAATATAAACTGTTGTCTTTTGCAGTGCGAGGTTAGTGATTAAGGATTTCCCTGGATTTATGGGAAGTTTTCCCCACTCACAGTTCTGAGTAAAGTTTAAAGTACCACGTTTGAGAGCCACTGATTGGTGTTGCTGCCAGCACATGATTTCTTCTTGCATCGAAAATTCCACGGAAGGAGTTATGGAACCATAATACAGGTGTGCTCACTGAAGCTTTGGATAAGCTCCCATGAGCTTATATAAGGCAATTAACAAGAGGCAATCTTCCGCAGTGGTAGGAGGAAAAGAATTTGTGGTCACACAGACCTGGTCCGTGTTTTGGCTTTGATGAGTTATTCTAAAAAATTAACGATAAACTAAGTCCTATAGACATTAAGTTTCTCATGAATAACATTGGGATATGGATATAAGAATAACGCACCTGTGTTGTGAGGGTTAGAATAGGGGTCGCTCTGCATTCTGTTAGCTGTTATGTTAAGTAAGGTACGATGGGAAGTCCTTCCCAGTTTGCTATTTAGAAATGTGAACTGCCCAAACAAATTAGGGGAAGAAGAGGAAGCTAACAGAGCAATGCATTTATTCTAAGTCTATGTGTCATCTCAATTCCACAGTGGAAACAAGAGTCTAAAACCTAGTAATTAGTTACATAATAGTCTGGACAAAATGGGTCACCATAGGTTTTCAAGATATCTTTGGGGAGTCACTCTGGTATCTTCCAAAAAGGAGCCATTTGTCTCGTAGAAGTCTTGTACAGGACTTTTTCCAGGTGGTACAGGAAAGAAGTAGTGAGGTACTGAAAAGGCATTGAGAGTCAATAATGGCAGAAACATCTGCAGTTGATAAAGATGTTTTCCTCAGAGGAGGTGCTGCCCAACAAATCCCTGAGACAATGGGAGCACTCTATCTCTGGGCAGCCCCGTACGACGGCGCTGGCCGCATGTGGCTATGGAGTGCTTTACGTGTGTCTAGAGAGGGATGAAGTGAATTTGTAGTATTTTTCTAAAAGTTACTTTAAATAGCCAAATGTGACTCGTGGTTATTGTACTGGAAATCACAGCTTCATGGCGTCCAGGCTGTAATTGGAAGTGTAAGTTATTCTAAATGGAGAATATCCCCTCATTCAACAATTTTTAAAGGTCAATGATAGGCAACGTATGAAAGACGATTTTCTGCTAGGTAATGTTTGTGTATACCTGCAGTGTGATTCTTGAGCTGTAGCTTGTCATCAGTGAGTAAGTCACAGCTCTGTGAGTTTGTTGTCTGGGTCACTGTAGTTCAGCAGGACTGGACACTCACCTGACAAGGGCAGCTTGGCTGCAGGACCCTCACTCTCCCCACCCCCACCTCCAAGAGCTGCTATAAACACTGGAAAAAACTGTGGGCCATCTGTGGCTGCAGATGGGGATTTGTGGACGGTGTACAAGTTGCAGTCATGGAATCAGCAGAGATGCCCAAAATATGTCATCCAAATTGACCAGTCAGAGTGGTGAGGAGAACATTATCTTGTTTGGATGCTCGGTCTCACAAAGCTACCGGGGTGAATGGGCCCCTCACGGGGTCACAGGCTCATGCTTCCTTGTTCTCTGGTCACACTACCACTTCGACTTTCAGTAGGTTAGACTCAGAGACTCAGGGACAGTGTCCCTGCACGACCATCTGAAGTACTGCAAAATGATGGCCATTGACCTTTTGTACCATTTGACTTTTGCTGCACAAAATAGGTTGTGAGCAAGTAGTCTTTTGACTTGTGTGATGCTGTGAGCACTGTGGGCAATGGGTTACATGGTTTTGATCATGTTGGTGAAATAAGTTTATTTTTTTCTTCATCATTCTTGGGGTTTTGTGTGTGTGCAGCCTCTAACATACATCATTTTGCCATGTCATGCTTAAAAATCACATTGAGGTTGGTATATTAAACTGAATTTGCGGAGAAGGCCACAGTTGGGTAGGCAGATCATGAGGGCCATTTAAGGAAACTCAAGTTTATTGTAAAGCCAACAGCCCCTTTCTCTCAGACATAGAAATTTAAACTTCTCTAAAATGCCTTAATTCGATAGATTGATGTATCACATTTGTTTAATATGCATTGCAATGATATTGCAATAGGGGCCAGGTTGAGCCCATGAATCTGGTAGAATGATCCAACAGAGACTACCATTGTGCAAGAATGTAAACCAGATCACCATTAGCCTAGGTCTTTATTTGAGAATGCTGTGTTTGAGGGAGCATTTTTCACCTGGAGAAAAATGTGGAATGTGTCACAGGGCTCTCACAGGAGGTGACTGGCAGAAGTTCGGCCAGTTTCTGGGATAGCTGGTTAAGGACAGTTCTCAGAGGAGACAGAATTTGTTCTGTGGACAAGGAGTGACTGTTGGGCAATTTGGATTTATCAGAGGGCTGGAGAGGAACAGTCAGCTGCTCAGCTTGTGTGCAGGAGGGTGGGGAGGAACCGCTGCAGGGGACAAGGGTATGTAAGGACCATGGGGGGAGCTTTGCAGTCCTTCAGCAGCTCTCAACAGTTATGGAATTAAGCTGTTTAATAGTGTTTTTTAGTGTTTGTCAAGAAAACAAAGTTAGGCCAACAGAGCCATAATTCCATGGGTTTCTGTGGACTGAAGAAATATACATTCTGTAGTGAGATCTAAACCAAGCCCTTTGGGGGCATAGCAGCTGTGGCCATGGTAGGTGGCTGCTCCTGACTCTAGGAAGGAGCTTAATCAGAAGACCCTTGGGTTCTTACTGGCTCCTTTGTAGACTCTGGTCTGAAAGGAGAGTTAGGAGAAGCAAACAACATGGCCCAGTGCCTTCCAGGCTCTCATAGAGGGTGCAATCCGGTCAGCTCATCCCGCTCGGCAGTGAACTTGGCAGTGCAGCTCTGCACTGTGGTGGTCCAAGTGTCAGTGCCCAGGTGTGTGGTCTCATTCAGGGGAGCACCAGCCAGCTTTGTGGCTGCAAAGCTCACCCATGTTCTCCAGCCCAATTTTACCAGTAATACAATTGACGTTTTGATCTCCATCTGTCTGATTTGTGCATCTATTTCTCTATTAGTTCCAAGCTCAGGAGGAAAGGCAGGGTGATTTCATTACTGACCTGCCAAATCTCTGCAGGCCTCGGAATTCTTGGGAATGAGTCTTTAATACTATTGTTGTTACATGGAGAAAAATATATGGGTGTGATTAGGCCACTATCTAAATTAATTTCAAACTAGTATACTAATTACTATTATTGATTAAACACTTAATATGCACTAGGTAATGGCCTAAGCCTTTTATGTATGTTATCTCAGTTCTTATAACACATGCATTATCTCTATATGGTGATTAATCCCATTTTTTCAGGTGAAGAGACTGAGGTTTAGAGAGAGTGAGTACCTTGCTCAGGGTCACACTGCTCTGTCATTAATGCCACATAGTTTCTCCTGTGCTTGAGCCCTGCATCTGTCTCTTTGGGCCAGGCTGACCCCCTCCTCAGTGTTCCCTGGAGAATGATACAAATGGCCATTGTAGGGGATGGCCTGCAACTGCCTTAACCTTTTCTCTGTTGCCCTTGCACTTGCTTTTATCTTTTCTGGTTCCAGAACGAGACTCAGACAGATGACCCCACTCTGTTTTAGTGAGCCTCTGAACTCTGCTTGTCTCTTTTTATACCTCGACTCTCCCATGCAGTATTTTACTTTGATCAAATCCTTGGCTTTGTGGTCCAAGTTACCATGGTTATGGATATCAGCTAAAATTTTACTTCCTTAGCATTTAATTTGTGTCTCTCTTTCTTCCTACAAGAGGAATATAATTCAGAGTGGTTGAGAAGGGGATTTAGAGAGTAAACTCTTACATGCAATGTTCGAGATAGCTATGCATTCCTGTGGTTAGAAATGATTATTCCTCTGAAAAATGCCTAAAAGATGATTGTAAGTTGCCGTGGGTGAACAGGCCAGAGGAGTCAGGATGAGACTGAGATATCTGGGCCCAGACTCTGGTGCTGGGTGGGTGTATACGATACCAAAAGCCCACGTCAGGATAAAAGCAGATTAGACACTATTTGATGAGTTCCCCAGAGAAGTTAGTTTCACGTGGTAAATGTGAGGACAGAGCTCGGGAAAATGTGAAGTTGAAGCCAGCAGGGACACGCAAAGAGGAAGATTTGGGGAGCTGGGGGAGGCCAAAGGGCCGTTTTGAAATCCAAGGCCCACTCTGTCTTGAAGGCACAGCCTTCTCACTGTAGAGTCTGACAGCCAGGTTTTATATACTGGGACTCACTGTGAATTTTAATCCATTTTGCTTATCTGGTCAATCAATGAATATTTATTGAGTCTTTATTATGTGTACCTCACCTGCAGGGAGTAGATGATATTGTAGTGAACAACCTTGATGTGCTAGTGAGGGAAATGGAGATTAGTAGTCAGAATGAGTGTGGGAACTGCTTTTTTAGGGTCTTGCAAGAATATCAAGGAGGGAGAGACATCAAACAGCTGTCTTGCAGAGGTCAAGAAAAACTTCCTGTAGGTAGTCTTGGATTTGCAGAATGAGTAAGAGTCAGCAAAGTTTAGGGAGAGGAGTAAGAATGTTCTAGGTAACATGCTTCAGAGCCCAAGGGCAAATGGACACAGTGCATTGAAATTACCCAGGGACGTTCAGTAGAGCCTGATCCCAGTGTGTGAAGTCGGGGTTACTGGGGGCTAACTTTGGAGAGGACAGCCGGAGTCAGGTCAGCTAGGGCTTGCAGCTCATGTTAAGGGCTCTGGAAGCTACTGACAATTTTATGCGGGAGAATGTCTTGGTCACTTGTTTGCTTTAGAGATTGCTGTGGCTGCTCAGATACCAAAGGACTTTAAGTTGAGCCACTGGGAAACCAGTGTGCAGGCTGCGGAATAATCAAGGCGAGATGTAACAGCGCCTTGAACTGGGGTAGTAGCTGCATCGCTGGAGAAGTGAATGGGCTACAGGAGCCTCAGAAGGTGAGACCTGCAGGGTCCCACTGCTTGCTGGTGCAGGCGTCGAGGGCGAGGGCTAAGGGAGCGTTAAGAATGACTCCTAGGGTAGTTCTTGGGCACCTGGGTGGATGGCACGGCCATTGTCTGAGTAGAAGACATGAAAGCAAAACCAGGTTTCTAGGGGCCTTTGATGACTGAGATTTCCAAACTCATTATTATTTTCCGCAGTTTCAAAAAGAACAGTACAGCAATCAGTTTTCTTTATTGCCTAGCGATAGCTGAGTTAGTGGTTTTCATTTGATTACCTTGAACATTCCTATTCCAATAAAAAAGGCCCCTTTCAAATATGAGACAAACAAAAATGCTAAAAATAAATTTTGTTTTATCGTGATAAGACAAGGATTGTTCAGTATTCATTGGTTCCACCATGGGTGCTTATGTAATAGCGCTTAACAGGAAGTACGCTTCTGGCCCTTTTGTCTCTCATTCTTAAGCAGGCACATCTGTCATGGAGACTCACAATGAGAAATTTTCAGCAAGAAGACAGGAAAGTGTGCAACGGGCCATATTTCTCTTTGCCTACCCTCCCAGACCTCCCAGGTGCTGTCATCCCCCCAGCATTCAAATATGTTTGTAAACAGCAGACAACATTACACACCTCGGTGTGCTGCTCAGTGTTAAACAACTGGCTCCCTGGGGAAAGAAAACAACAAAAAATACACCACAGGTCTTGATTTGTAGCGTTGACTGATTTCTGTGGATTCTCCCACTGGCCAGTTTCAAGCTTCCAGATTGACTCACTGACCTACAGAGCTGGGAAGAGAAGCGTATGACCACCCACACCCTCTTCACATTTCTGCACATATTTTAGTCAGCTTCACCCAGGCACCACAGTGTCTTATAAGAGGTGTTAGGTTTTGTTATAGTTTTGACAAAAATATACATATTTTGTTATGTTTGCTACCAGGAATGTTGGGAGTGGTCCCAGACATGTGGAAGGTACTTCTAAGAAAGTGTAAGTGAGATTGTGGAGAACATGGTGTGTGGAAGGAAAAAGGACTAGAGGAAGAGAGATTAATGGTAATTATCAAGAGGCGGGAGGCACTATAATTTTTTTCTTGATTTTGTGCATAGGGCCTTGCATTGTACCAGTGGGTGGGTGTGAGGGGTGCTCGTGCATTCCCTGCAGGTGGGGTAACTGCTGTGGGCTGGGCAGGGCCATGGACCAGGTGCCCCGCCGAGGAGCACGGGGGCTGCAGTCAGAGCCCCACTCTGAGCGGGTCACATGTGGCCGAGCCCAGAACACAGGGCGTTTGTCCAAACTGCTACTTAGTAGCAATTGTCCAGGTCTCAAAATCAGTGTTGCTGGTTTTTGTTTGTTATGTTTTATTTATTTTATTTTTATTGGTGTATAATTGACATACAACGATCAGTGGATTTTGGTCTTCAGACTTTAACTTTCAAAATTCCAGGTTGTCTAGAATTTCCAATCAGACTTCCTCACTATGGGTGTTAAAGATTTGAATCTCTTGAACAACTATGAACCATCCCATGCCAGCCCACACACCCCCAGACAGAAAAGAAAGTATAAAGCTTTTTTTAACTTAAAGGGTGTTCAGGGAATAATTTTTAATTCTTATGTTTAAGTTAAAATCTAAAAGGGCTGTGAGTTAAAGTCTACTGCATAAACAGTTTTAGGAACTGAATGGTTTTTAAACAAGCTCCAGTTGGAGAGAATATTTAGTGTTACACACGTGTTCTTCAAGCAGCAATCCCTACGAAGCCCCGCTAAAGCAGTCATTTAGAAACTATAAAATATTCTTTAAATAAAAAATTCCAGAAGATTTTTTTTTTTTTTTTGGTCAGTGCAATTTAAAATACACAAAAAGAAAAGGAGGGAAGATAGTTATTTGCTTTGCTTAATAATATATATTTTTATGCCTGAATGGTCTATGGATTATTTTTTTAAATGTCTCTTTTATAGCCTAAATTTCCTACATAAGATTTCTTGCCTGTTCAAGGTTTATGTGTTGAACCGTGAATGTCTGTTTGTATACAATGAATCTCTCTGCGTTTAAATGCAGCGCATAAACGGGTGCAAAGCATAACTGTACTCGGGGCAGTAGTTAAGGACTGATAACACACTGAAAAGAAGAGGAGAGGCTGACATTTCCCCTCTGCCTTCTCTCTTTTCGCCCCTCCATCTCTCTCTCTTCCTTCTGCTCTTTCCCCCCACAACTCTCACCCTCACCACTGGTCCTGCCCTGCCCAATGAAGCCTCTGCACCTTCCTGCTTGTAATTTGTCGCTAATCAGCTGTCACTGTCATAGCCGTGATGAGAGGTTCATCTCTGGCTGAGGGTAATGGCCTTAAAAGTCACAGAGTCAATGTCAATGGGATCGCTCCAATTCAATCACGGAGCTGAATGAGGGATGGCACCTGCTGACATTAGCACTCATTTTGAGCTCAAGCATCTGGGCCCCAGTAAATAACCATCAGTGGGTGGGTCTGGGGGACAGGTCATTAGCCCCACGAAAAATAAATATCGTTTCCCTTGATGGCTGCGAGTAATTTAGCTCAGACGAGGAAATTTCACCCTAGATTAAGTATGATGAGCCAATATCAGTCAGAGGAGGCCAAACAGTGAGAGCTTGATGAGATAGAGGGAAATTTATATTCAGCTGGCTGCATGTGAGATGAGCTCAGAGAAACGACTTACCCTTCCAGCCCATCTTCATGCGCGCTCTCAGCGGTGGGCTTGTCTCATTCATTGCTTGCCTTTCCTGGCTTACATTTTTGCGGGGGGGTTGGGGGGATTGAAATGCAGATTGGAAGCTGGACTAGGGTGAAGAAGGAGAGCAGTTTCAAAGTTTTCCCACTTTGCTTTTGTGATTTTGTCCTCTAGCATATAATGTCACAGCTTAGCCCGTGTGCCAGCACTTGGCTGGTGGAAGGGCTTTGCGATGCCTGCCGGCTTTCACATGCAGACCTCCCCTCCTGAGAGAGCAGACCGAGTTTTAATTGTTTTGGAGGCCCTGGCGGCTCCTTTCTAACACTAGGAAATGGGTTGGAGAGGGAGGTAAGGTAGGGCTGGGTCCCTCCTTTTTGATTCTTGGAAGGGAAGAGCCACTACCCTCAATTCACAAGAACATCTTTTTATTTGTTCCACTGATGTGATCCATCAAATCCAGAAGGGTTATTAATAGAAGGTCTTTATGAGAAGCAGTTTAGCTCACTTTAGAATCATATTTTATATCTGTAGGGACCTGCCTTCGGCCCACCCTCTCCCTCATTGAACTAGATATATCTCGAAGCTGGGTGGATCAGTTTCCCAAGCAGACTCTTTCAATAGAAACTGGAGACAGTATTATTCCTTTTGCTGTCACCTTTGATAACAGACTTTGGAAATGGCTTCAATGGGTATATATCAGCCACTAAAACATTTTTTAAAGTCATATGCACACCAGATAATCAGCCAAAAAATTCTGTGGTATTTTTAAAAACTAAGATTTTGTTACTTGATTTGTATATCTGAATTTTGTTCTTATTCTGAAAACAATTTCACTATAGAGAAATGGGCCATTCTGGCGACAGCCAAGGAGACCTGGAAGATGGCAAAGCATGCTGGCAGGTGCAGTAAAGGGGTCTCTGGTGGAGGCACACAGTGCAGGGGGAGAGCTCTCACCTGCACGGGAGGCAGGGTTAGTCTACAGCTCTGTGAAACCTCTTGCTTTCAGAAGAGCTCAGTAAATATTTCTTGGTTGAATTCATAAAGGCCTGCTGTGATAACTAAATGCATCTCACACATAAACTCCTAGCAACTTGTTTACTTAGAATGGTGCTCACAGTTGTAAGTGTAAAGATATATGGGTAATTATTTGTTCTTGACCTGCAATAAGTGCTCAATGAATATTCCAGTGAAAGTTAAACAAGTATTTGCTTTAATGCTCCTGTTCTAGACTGTAAATTCTGTAGAGACAGAGACTGACTGTCTGCTGTGTCTTTGACTGCTCTTTTCCTATGCCTCGCTTGGGAATTGTTACATGGTAGGTGCTCAATAAATGCAGTCATACCTCGGTACTCGTCAGCGTCAGAACTTGTCCAACCCTGTGCTCATAGCATTTTGACAAGAAAAAAAAATGCTTCAGCACCAGACGCTTGCTCAGGACTCGTCGTACTTGCTAGAATTTGTAAGAGTTGGGATGCCGACCCGCAAGAGAAAATGCTTTGTCACTCGTCACTTGCTCTCCACTCGGCACCCCTCTCTCGCGATGAAACAGAGGTTGATGCGTCAGTCTCAGGGTAGCTCGTGAACAGTGCAGAGCCCCCACATATTCGTGGTTGCTGTCTTGTACTTCTGTGCATTTTAAGTGATAATCATAGGTCGCAAAAAGGTTAAAAATGATACCACTAAACCTAAAATGCAGTTAATAAGAACCAGGATCAAAAAGAAAAAGAGATTGTAGCTAAGTATGAGTGTGGTGCAGGTGTGACATACCGCTATGTTCAAGATGCCGAGAATGATGATCTCGATGATAGTGAGAAGTAAGGAAGCGATTAAAGCAGCAAGTGTTGCTAAATGTGTAAAGTCTGTGAGTAAGCAATGTTCACAGACATTGGAAGAAGTTGAAAAATTGCTTTACATCTGGATTAATGAAAAACAGTTAGTGGGTGACAGCATTTCTGAGCCAATAATTTGCAAGAAAGCCAGGCGATTGCCTGCTGATCTGTTAAAAGACAGGCCTGGAACGAGTGGTGAGAGCACTGAAGTGTTTAAAGCCAGTCAGGGACGGTTCCATAAATTTAGAAAGAGAACTGGCACTCCTAGCGTGGTGAGGCACAGAGAGGCAGCCAGTGCCAGCAAAGAAGCTGCCGGAAGCTATGTCACTGAGTTTAGGGAGTGTGTAGAGGCTGAGGGTTTTATCCCCCAACGTGTTTAACTGGGGCAACTCTGTTTTTTTTCTGGAAGAAAATGCCTCACAGAACCTACATCACTCAAGGGGAGAATGCATTGCCAGGGCACAAGCCAACAAAGGACAGGCCAACTCTGTTGCTGTGAGGGATGCTAGTGGGGGTTAAAACTGAAGCCTCTACTAGTGCATCACAGTGAAAAACCTGTGAGTTTTCCAGAGAGAATGTGATAAAAAGCAAGTTAAGGGTGATGTGGAGGGCCACTACTAAAGCTTGGGTGACGAGACAGTTCTTTCTAGAGTAGATGAATGAAGTTTTTGGCCCTGGTGTGAAAAAATATTTGCAGGAAAATGAACTGCCTCTGAGGCCTTTGTTGGTTATGGACAATGCTCCTGCTCACCCTACATGCTTGGAAGATGACTTACTGGAGGAGCTCGGTTTCATAGCCGTGAAGTCCTTGCCCCCTAACACAACCCCTCTGCTTCAGCCCCTGGACCTGCATGTCATTTCCAATTTCAAAACTCCATACAAAGGTCCTTTTTCAGAGGTGTTTTGAAGTAACCTCAGATACACAGTTGATACTCAGAGAGTTCTGGAAGGACCATTTTAATATCCTCCACTGTGTTACTCTCATAGATGAGGCCTAATGTGAAGTCTCTTACAACCAGACCATGAACTCTGCCTGGAAGGAAATTGTGGCCAGAAGCTGTAACTGCAAGGGACTCTGAAGGTTTTGAGTATGACCCTGGTAGCCCAATAGTGGAGCATGTTTTGTCTCTGAACGAGTCCATGGGCCTGGAGGTCAACGCTGAAGAGGCCGAAGAGTTGGTGGAGGAGCACAGAGCAGAGCTCAGCACTGAGGAGCTGCAGGAACTTCAACAGGAGCAGCAACAGAGAGTGGCTGAGGGGACGTCTTCAGGTGAGAAGGAGGGAAGGGGGAGTGCCTCCTGCACTGATGAAAGAAATGTGCGGTAAATGAGCTGAAGTTCAAAACTTTCTGGGAAAGCATCACCCAGACAAAGCTCTAGCAAGCCAAAGTGTGGACCTGTTTAATGAACAATGTCATGCTCTAGAAACATTTTGAGACATAGACAGAAATAAGTTTCTCTTGGTAGACTTTTAGTGAGACTTCCTGTATCTGAGTCTCCAAGAGTGCTCAGTGAAGCCAGGAGACAGAAAACAGAAGGAGCCCCCGAGAAACTGCCTAAAATTGTCTTGGAAACGATGAACACCTCGCCTCTCCCTCCTCTACCTTGCCTCTGTCCCGTTATGCCCGGGACTCCTCTTAGTGCAGGTGAAGTGAAGTTAAATTTTATTTTACTTTTATGTAATTAATTGCTTTTTTTATCCATGTCTTTTTAGTTTTAAGGTTCTGTATTACAAAACAACTTCACTACTTAATATTAGCCCAGTAAAATGTGAAAGTTCTAGGGAACTTACACAAATTATATCTAATTACGTTATTTCTTATGGGAAAAACTCATTCAGTACTCGTCGGTTTCGGCACTCATCACAAGCTCCAGGGCAAATTAACAACAACTACCGAAGTACCACTGTACTTGACAAATTAATGAATAAATGAAACTTTTTGTTGAGAACTTTTTATGTGTCAGATAATGCATGAGGGACTAAAAAGTATATATACATAATAGAGTTTATTTTCTGTAAGATTTTATTTATTTACTTTTAGAGAAGGGAAGGGAGAGAGGAAGAGAGGGAGAGAAACATCAATGTGTGGTTGTCTCTCATGCACCCGCTACTGGTAATCTGGCTTTCAACCCAGGCATGTGCCCTGACTGGGAATCGAACTGGTGACCCTTTGGTTCATAGACTGGTGCTCAATGCACTGAGCCACACCAGCCAGGGCTAGAATTTATTTTTTTAATTGAAGAAAAAAGATGTCCATATATAAGGAAGTTAAAAAAGGAAGACTGTATGTGCCATACATACACATTTCCTATGTCATAATCTTGTTTCTGTGTTTACCGAAATGTAAAATAAATTAAAGAAAGCAGTACCATTGTGAAACTAAGGCTCTTAGAGAATTCCCATAGGAAAGAAAATGTATTCTTTGATCTATGAAAATTTGAGTACAATGATTTTATGTTTGTGTTGTACTAGATAAATGCCCCCAGGATATGTTCTTATTGAATATGCAAGACTATTTAATCTCTTTGCCCCTATAACTGGTAGATTTTTTCAAAGTGAATTGAGAGTCATAACTTTGTGATATATGTACAGAAGGTATTTTATCGATTGCACAGCTGAGACAGGTAGAGGAGCTA
>VMDR010023562.1:0-15518 GCA_007922815.1 Macrotus californicus | reverse complement strand
GATCTCCATTTCTGTGATTCTGTTCCTATTCTAGTTGTTTGCTTAGTTTGTTTTGGTTTCTGTTTTAGGTTCGGTTGTTAATAGCTGTGAGTTTGTTGTCATTTTACTATTCCTATTTTTTATCTTCTTTTTCTTAGATAAGTCCCTTTAACATTTCATATAACAAGGGCTTGGTGATGATGAACTCCTTGAACTTGACCTTATCTGGGAAGCACTTTATCTGCCCTTCCATTCTAAATGAAAGCTTTGCTGGATAGAGTAATCTTGGATGTAGGTCCTTGCCTTTCATGACTTGGAATACTTCTTACCAGCCCCTTCTTGCTTATAAGGTTTCCTTTGAGAAATCAGCTGACAGTCTGATGGGCACTCCTTTGTAGGTTATTGTCTCCTTTTCTCTTGCTGCTTTTAAGATTTTCTCTTTATCTTTCATCTTGGGTAATGTAATTATGCTGTGCCTTGGTGTGTTCCTCCTTGAGTCCAACTTCTTTGGGACTCTCTGAGCTTCCTGGACTCCCTGGAAGTCTGTTTCCTTTGCCGGATTGGGGAAATTCTCCTTCATTATTTGTTCAAATAAGTTTTCAATTTCTTTCTCTTCCTCTTCTCCTTCTGGCACCCCTATGATTCAGATATTGGAATGTTTAAAGACATCCTGGAGGTTCCTAAGCCTCTCCTCATTTTTTTGAATTCTTGTTTCTTCATTGTGTTGTGCTTGAACGTTTCTTTCTTTCTTCTGGTCCACACCATTGATCTGAATCCCGTTTTTCTTCCCATCACTGTTGGTTCCCTGTACATTTTCCTTCATTTCCCTTATCGTATCCTTCATTTGTTCATCTAATTTGTGACCAAATTCCACCAAGTCTGTGAGCATCCTGATTACCAGTGTTTTGAACTGTGCATCTGATAGGTTGGCTATCTCTTGGTCACTTAGTTGTATTTTTTCTGGAGCTTTGATCTGTTCTTTCATTTGGGCCATTTTTGTTGTCTTGGTGCACCTGTTACGTAGTAAGGGGCAGAGCCTTAGGTGTTCACCAGGGTGAGGCGGCCACGTCGCTGCGTTGTGACGCTGTTTGTGGGGGAGGCGCCGAGAGGGAACAATGGCGGTTGCTCCGCTCTCTGCTGGTTTTCAGGGACTTTCCACGCTACCCACAGGTAAACTGTGCCCCTGTGGTGCTGATTCTGGTGCTGATTCCCGGTGGGTGGGCTTGTGTACACTCTAGGACCCTGTGGGTCTCTCCAACGAGCTCTCCTGTGAGGCTGGGAGTTTCTCCCGCTGCAGCCGCCTCAACCCCCACAGGAGTTTTCAATCAGAGGCTTTGAGGCTTTATTTCCTCTCGCTGGAACTCTGGGTTGCAGGGTCTGTCTCGCTCCCCAGTTGTTCCTCCCGGTTTATCCTCACGAGGGAGTGGGACGCCTGGTCCATGGCCACCACCTCTTCCAGCCAGCCACGCCTTTCCCCGATCCGCCAGCCACCACCCCGCCACATGAGTCCTCTCTGCTCCTCCTACCGGTCTGGATGTATGTTTCTTAATTTTTTGGTTGTTGGACTTCCATACGGTTTGATTTTCTGTCAGTTCTGGTTGTTTTTTGTTTTAAAATTTGTTGTTGTCCTTCTTTTGGTTGTGCGAGGAGGCACAGTGTGTCTATCTACGCCTCCATCTTAGCCGGAAGTCCCATTGAGCAGTTTTGAAGTTTTGTATTTCTCTAGAAAAGCATAAGTTAGGAGAAGAAACTCCAAAGATATTGACATGTAAAGGTGGGGTTTCCTTTGGCCACAGTAAAATAGGGAATGTAAAGGAGTGGATAGAAACTGTTACTACTGACGAACATTTGCTGCATACCTGCTGGGTGTTTCATGTACGTTTGTCCATTACTTTATTTAATCTTCATAACAGCCTTATGAAGTAAGTATTAACTGAAACCAATATATTTTCCTACCCCCGAAAACAATACTAGAACCAGGCAAAAACAGTTGAGCCTCTTGTTGCTAAAAGTAACTACTCCTGGAAGCTAAGGCTGTGAAACACCTAAACTAACTCACTTCAAGACCTTTCCCTCAGTGTCCGGCGACCCAAAGCTATTGTCATAAACTGCCCAACCCCAACCCCTCCCACCTTTTGAGACCCGTCTTAAAGTCATGCAGCCCTAAAAACCTCTAAACACCATCTCTTGGCTTCCCCCTTCTGAGATACTTTAGTCTTTGCCGAGTGGTGATCTCTCCCTTACTGCAGTGAGTCCAATAAACTTGGTTAAGTCTAATAAATCTGTGCTTGTTTAACAGGCTTTTAAAGTTGACTTTGAGAAGTCAACTGTTGACATTCTAACATTATGCCCATTCTCATTTTACAGATTAGGAAACTGAGCCACAGAAAGGTGAACTAACTTGTTCAATGTTTCAAAATTAAGCAGCAGAGCTGAGACTAAATCCCAGATATTTCTGATGCTAAAGTCCAAGCTCTTAACCAGACAGTGGAGGCTATAAATGGCAAGTCGGGAGTCTGCATATTTTTGGTGCCCAAAGGGATGTTCAAATGCCCCTCCTCCTAAACCCTTCCTGCCTTGTGCCTTGCTTTGAAACTTCCTCAGAAGACAGTCTCTGGCATGACTCAACCAAATTAAAAACTTCTTTAGCACTGGGCATTTATCAAAGAAAAGTAGCCCATTTATTAGAGCATGGAGCCACCCAATAGTCCTTCACCCCCGGCCCAAGAGTAGAAGATGCTCCAGGGTTCTTCCTCTCTGGATGGAGTTAGCGTACCGTGTCATGATGTTAATCGCTCCATGGTTTAGCTTAGCAGGCCCCTTGGTTTTCATTCTACAGTAGCCCGTGGAACAGGTTTGGGCTTTCAGACATCTCCTGATGCTTCCAGTTAGTGATCAGGGCTCAGATGTTCATGCTGAATTTTCGAACCCTGGTTCATCAGAGCACAGCCACTTCTCACAGGGCCTTTTCACTAAGGCTGTTACTTCAGAAGGAGGGAGCAGGGTGTGGGTTGGGGAGGTGTGGGGGAAGATATACTCACTGACTTACTACCTCCTGAGACTCAGGCAGAGGACTCAGGGTTCAACTTCCATTTGACCACTTCTTTTCTAAATTTAATAAGCAAGAACATCCTTCTGGCTGAGTTGTGCTGACTGGTACAAAGCTCACTTTCATTAAGGATCACTTCTGAGCCAAAATATAATTAGAAATTCTTCGGCTTCTATCTTTTCCAAAGGGGATAAACATATTCAGATGAAAATTATCATAAGACAATATCTCATTTGTCTTTTTTAATTCCAACCTCAAGTTTAGAAAGCTACCCAGAGAATTTTAAGAATTCAGTACTTTAAAGATATTAACTTAGCACCCAAATTCATATCAACCGTAAACTTGAGCATGAAGTCTTCCACCAAAATCATTAATTTTTTTAAAGGGGGTGGAGGATGGGAGCAATGCAAGGTCCTGGAATACATTTTTATAAACCTTCCTGCAAGTGTGTAGTAATTCACTTACAACTTTAATCTACCAAACCATACAATCACCCAGGCTACAATGCTCCAACTTCCCCATAAGAATTGCATTCAAACTGATGAGAATTCTAGCTGAAATTCATATAAACTGAATCTTTATCTCCCATTGATCTTTAACTCCAATGATCCTACTAAAAGAGAGAAAGCAAGACCAATCTCAGATGATTTGTTCATAGTGAACTAGGTTCATCCCATCTACTTATTCATAAATTCTATAATATGTCTAAATATAGATATCAAGATCACTAGACCATAGAATATAGACTTCTATATCTTTTATAAAAAATATTCAGACATCTATCCATCTTAAATCTCTCAAGATTTTTCCAAATCACCACCATGCCCTAAATGTTACCCAGTTACCCAAGGGTTTTCCATTGCCTCTCTCTCACAGCTCCCAGAAATGAAATTCACCTAGGCACAGAGATTTGAGGTCAGTTTCAGAAACTAACTACAATCTCATTACCTCCTCCTAAGTCTTGTGCTTTACTTTTCTTAATAATTCTTAACTAGAATTGTTTTTCCATTCTGAGAAATTAATATCTCCCTCCTCCTACACATACAGCAATTGTTGGTGCTCCTCTCTTGCTCCCTGCCCTGGTCTATCACTCATCGTAAGCACAATGCAGGGACCAGGTTCTTCATGTGTCCCTTCAGTGCCTATCACCGTGTGGGTAGGAGCCCCATCACTGTTTGTTGGGTTGTTGCGGAATGGAGCCACTGCAAGTGACATTTTGAAAGAGTAGTGCGGGATGACTGGCCTGGCTGTGGCATGTGAGAGCCATGGGAAAGCGTGGAGAAGAGAAGCTAGGAAAAGTCATGGGTGCTTTGGTGGCATTGTCTTCACATACTGAGAGGTAATTTAAGAGGGAAATATTAATACCCAGCCAAATGATGTCATCATGTGAGGAAAGTGCCAGAAACTGGGAGTCAGAAGGTTCAGCTCTAGACTCAGTTGCTCCCCTTTAAAAAGGATATCTTCAAACAAGCCCCTTAACTTTTCACCTCAATTTCCTCATCTAGAGAATAACATATGGACCTTAGTCTAATTAGCAATAAATAGCTATTCCAAAGTAAAATGTCATTATTGTCATCTTATCACCGCCTTTTAAAACTATGGGGGACATTAATCATCTAAGTGAGAAAAACACTAAGTCTCATATAGCAGTGACTATAACCGGGCACCGCATTAACTCATATCGTTTTTATGACATAGATACTATTATTACCATCATCAATTTGTAATTCAAAAAACGGAAACATAGATGTGTTAAGTAGTTTTCCCAAGGTCATACCACTAGTAAGTGGAAAAGTAGGGATCAAACCCAAAGCAGCCTGGCTCCCAAATGGATGCTATTTATCACCACAAAAAGATACCTGGTCTCAGTACAGCATCTTCATTTTATATGTGGAAACTCAGGTCATGTCACACAGGTGGTTATGCACTAAATATAGACCACAGCGACAGAGAAGGCAATTTTCTCCCCGGGAAAATTCCAGTTTATTATAAAAGGCTGGTTCTGCAGAAAATCACTGAGCTGAAACTGCATAAACTACTAAGGAAACTGAACCAGATATTTTGAGCAGAATTTATGTTGATGGAAGAAAAACAAAATGAGCCTTACTGTTGCTTTATCTTTCCAGTATGAAACAGGAGGGATAAGCAGATGAATTTATTTAAACGTTTTCCAGGTAAACTTTTCCTGTGGTTCTAAGACACACCAAGTTCCTTAGAGAAGTAAACTCTAGTCCTTTGAACCCCTCTCAATCCAGAGCTGAGAAGTGGCCCCGGGGTGATCACGAGGCCATATCAAGCTCAACTCTTCTCCGGAAAGCACTTAGTCAGGATAAACGGGGCATGAGGAGCTGTCAGGAGAGCCCACAATATGCTCTTCCTCCTCGGTTCTCCTGAGTTACTCATCCCTGAACCTGAACATCAAAGCAGAGCCAGCCCCTTGACAGGCAGTTCATATCAACTGAACCTCCTTCTGGGCCACCTGTGAATAAGACTCTGCCCCTCCAAACCCCATCTAAAGCTATCATGTGAGAGCGGCTTCTCCTGGTATGGGGCTATTCACAACTGCTTACGTTCAGATCAAAGAAAATCTGTTCTGAAAGCCCCAGGGGCAAAATGGTTCTCCCTGGAACCAACTAATGACAGGATTCTCATGTCTTACTCATTCCTACTAATTCTGTTTGTGGAATGTCATCATTTTCTTAAGACACAGGTGGAACAGATGAATTTCCAGATGGCTAGGCTGACCCTTTTTTATCCCACACTGAGAGAGATACAGATCTGTTGGCTGCTATGGACCTAAACAGACACTTTTGAATATGTTTATCATCCCTGTGTGAACTGTTTATTTCTGACCATTCAATGATAGTGAATAATTTTAAACGACTCAAAAAACAAAACACATCAACAAATATCTTTGCTGTGAAAAGTGAATAAATGGTAAGATAAAATCAAGAAGAAAAAACAAATCATAAGAAAAAAAATAGGAGAGGTTAAAGTAGGGGGATTTGGAGTCTCTGATGAAGAGAAAGAAACCGATTACTGCACAGAGTTTTTTCCTTTCTGTCCCAAAGCCAGGGGTCTAGAAATATAGAAAACGCCCGTCCTTGTGAAACAGGCTAATGGAAAGAGGCAGGGGAAACAGTTACTGTTTACGTTTGGACTTCACCATTTGCAAGGCCTCTCCTCATTGGTCTTCACAACAGCCCATTTTATAAGAATCTGAAATAACATGATTTAAGTGATTTGCTCAAGGTCACAGAGTTCTGAACAGAACAGGTCTACGAATTCCAGCGCCAGTCTCTGCCCCGCACTCCCTCCTACACCGCCATGTGAACTTGTGAAAAATGCAGTTCCTGCTATCCGCCAGCTGTGTGACCCAGGATGAATTACTTCTTTAGGGCTCAGTGTCTCCACTTGGAAGATGAGGCTACACTAGAAATGGATGACCTGCAGCTCCAAAAGTCTGTGAATCCGGAAGTCTGTACATCCATGAAGCTTAACAAACCACTGGTTTTTAAACTGCAGTTACGATTTATTAGCGGATTGTGAAGTTAATTGAGTAGATAGCCACCATTCCCTCTCTCTTTTTTTTCTTAAAGTGAAATAGAACAGAAAATACTTGAATAGAGTCAGGTAGGGTAAGGTAGACAAATAATGGAATGGGAATTAAATTATAGACTCACATAACACATGATAGCAGAGTTTTACTATATTCCCCAAATATGTGCATTTGCTGTTTTTCGTGGTTCGTTTTGGCTCTGGTTTGACTTTCTCTTTCCCCTTTGGCATATTTTCCACTGGACTAGGAGTTCTCATCCCCTCTTTCCCTGTCCCACTTGCTCAGCACCGTCCTCCTTGGGGAGGTGTCTGGCTGCTGCCAGAGGTGAGTTCTGAAGGAAGGGAAGGCATCCAAGTGTTGGATGGAACTGCATGTTCTGCTAAGCTCATGACTTCTGGTTTCCTGAAATGGGGAAACACAAAGGATGAGGGAAGTCTAGTTGGGATGATAGGAAAGGCCCTGGAGATTCTGGACAAATGTCATGGTCTGGGAGGGCGGGGCCACCATTAACCACATCACTGGCTCCTCCCCTTGCAGGAGGGCAATTAACATAAATGTGTCACAAGTCCTCAAATGAGAACCTATGTTTAGTGAAGTAGGGTCTGGCTGCCAAGAAGAAACTGTCTATGGTCATAAAGAAATGGATGTTCGGGGAGGGAATTTTGAAGACTACAGCTTCTAGTCTGTTGCTCAAAACCACTCTCCCCCAAAAAGGTTTGCCCCTTCTAGTTCAAGTTTAAGCAGGTAAGACAGGAGCTTCATGGGGCTATGACAAGAAAGTTAGAGACAGGTTATTGCCAGTGTTGTTTCAGCAGCTCAACAGTGTTACTGAGGACTGAGATTCCATTTCTGCTCTGCCCACTGTAGCATGTGAGGCTTTTCCTCTTCATGCTTGCTGCTTCACTGTCACACGATGGCAGCCACACCCAGGCATCATGGACAAGTTCAAGGATAGGAGGAGGCAATAGGTTCTCCTCTTTTGCCTATACTTTTTATCAGAAAAACAAAGACATTTTCAGATACCCCAAGCAGAGTTCTTCTTGCATCTTATTGGCCAGAGGTCATTCACATGATCCCTTCCAGCTGTAAGCAAAGCTGGGAAATTGATTGCCTATTGATTACCTGGCTTTGGCTTTTGTGCATGGACATCCTCTTTTCCTGTCACGATCAAGTTCATTTCCCCCCAACTTTTTTTTTGCACCTAACACAATCTTTCTTACCAGTTAAGAAAGTCACTCTTCCAGCTTGCTAAAGAGATATTTCACGGTATTATTCCCAACCATAGGACCCAGAGGAAAAGCTTGGACTGGTAATTCTTACTTCTCTCAACTTTCCTCTTTATTGGAAGATATTGATATGTACTGACTGACCTCAAAAGCTTTAGCTATAATAATCTTGTGTGAAGTAAAAGGAAACCTGTGTTAGTGTATAAAACAGTAGCAATACACATCCTGGAGGACCTAAACTGGAACTTGAACAAAAGCCTCGGATAGGTAGCAACAAAAGAGTGTCAGGATTTTTTACAGAGGGGTGAAAGATAAGTTTGCAGGTTAGCAGGACTCAGAAATAACAAAAAAGGAGAGTGGGAAGGCCATCTGTACCAGGGCTGGCCACCCACTAGTCATCTGCCATCTTATATGGTCATTATCGTCCCAGCCACTGAAGTGCATAGGAGACAGGGTACCAAAGGGACAAAGTAGGGTCCCTGGAGCCACACCCTGGCACTGCCACTTCCTAGCATCATGATCTTTGGCAAGTTCCTTGGGCAAGGTTCCTCAGCTTCCTCATCTATCAGTGGAGATAATAAAAGCACTTGTCTCATACAGTTATGGAGATTAAATGAAATATAAATTTAAAGCACTTTAAACGGCGTCTGGTTGATGATAAATATTATGAATAATAACAGTTGTTATTGTTACTATCATTGGAACTTTAATCCTTGGAGTAGTTTTGGTGTTAGTGGTAATAACTAGAAGAGACTGAGAGTTAGTGACCAGGTTGCATTCCTTCCACTCCCAATGACTAGCTGAGTGAATGTGAGTAAGTTATTTCCCCTTCCTAGGCCTCTGCTTTTGAACTTGAATAAGTTATTTCCCCTACCCAGGCCTCAGCTGTCCATGATGATATTACATCTAGTTCTGTAAGCTCTAAAATTCTATGGTTTTAATCCCAAAGTTTAGCCACTAATGTTTCGAAGGAAACATCATCTACAGTAAGGAATTCAGCTTATACTACCCAGATCCTATTACCTGGAGAACAAGGACAAGTCACTGTAAATAAGGCATTTCAGAGTACAGAATCTACTCCAGGAGCTAAACTGGGCACCCACCTTGGTTACAGGGCTCGGCTTGGTTCCCTCAATTTCTACTCCACCCATTTCACTCTCAGGAAAATCGCCCTCTCTCTGCTCCTGACCTTTCATAACAACATGCATGTGTGTATGAAAAATACTGAATTATTTTCTCCAGGGTGGACTCCTTGTAGTACAGTTTTCCTCATCAGGTGGGTGTTCTAGGAACCCTCTGTATCAGTGTACCAGCTGGTGTTGTTATGAGAGGCTGAATTTGGCTTCAGTGAGTTTTTTTAAAGACTCAACACATTTTCCCGTTTCATGAGGCCCATTTCACAGCGCACCTGCCCACACTATGCTGAGTGTTCAGCAGTTTTTAACCAAAAATGGCAAGACCCCCGTGCCCCACCCACCTTATTCACCCAATCTCACCCCTGAGTGATCTTTGTTTGTTTCCTTGGTTGTAAAAAGTCCTCAAAGGGAAATGTTTTGCCAATGTGGAAGAAGTAAAACAAAAAACAGCAGAAGTACTAAAAGGCATCAAAATCGACAAGTTCAAAAACTGTTTTGAGCAGTGGAAAAAACATCTCGATAGGTGTGTTGCATCAAATGGAGAGTGCTTTGAAAGTGACTGAAGTTTAAACACTAAGAATAAATACACAATTTTTTATAAATAAATTCCAGTTTGGGGGGATATAAATATATATAAATTTCTTGCAACATATCAAGAACTTTACATGCCTTATAGGTAATATTTTCAACAACATTATAAAATAGCTATTATTGTCCCCATTTTACTGATTGCTAAACTATGGATGAGAAGTTTAAAATAAGAACTTGTCTAAGATCTCACAGCAAAACTCATGGAGCTGTTTTTAAAAAATAAGGCCTGTTTTGAGTCTAAAGCCCAAAGTCTACCTCAGTCTCTGGGTGTCAGTCAGAACTGCTCTCCCTAGAGAGCCCCGAGATAATGACCTTTACAGGCCCCTTTGCCACCCCTATCCTGCCAGCTGCCCTTTGCAGGTCCAGCCAGACCTTCGGCTCCAACACCAGTGCTGTTTCCGGACTTGGTGAACTCAAGAAACCTTAACAAAGGCCAATGCTTAATGGCCCAGTATCAAAGCAACACAATCTCTAGTCCCTTTCCAACTATGTGTCCTAATTTTGCCTGCTTGTCATTGATCTTGTAACCAACACCTGCCTGGCACCCCAGACTCAGAAACTGGGCCCCTATCTCGACCCCAAGTAAAATATTACTCAAAAATCCCATTTTTCCTCTCTCCACAAATGACTGTCAGCATCCAGCTGTCTGCCCTTGATTCATCCAAGACCTCCTGCTTCTTTTCTATGTATTTACTTGTCACTCATTGACCCCTGATATAAGCCAGCCTCATGCTTTCTTTGTCTTGAGGATGCAAACATGTTCTTTTCACACATCCCTTTCTGCTACCAACTACATTTAATCCATCTCCAGTTATTGATTATTCAGTACAAATTAACAAGGCAAATCTTCACTATTAAATATTTTTTACATTCCAAATTGGGTTACAATTTTCAATTTAAAATGCATTTATCTTCTCTTCTAGCCACAGATGAGGTACAGCTTATTAGATTCCATGAGTCAGCACAGATTATCCATTTTAAAAGGTGCCAGATTACTTCTTCCAGATGTATGTTCCATGAAAGGCAGTGCATCACCCCAAAAGAAGAGCTCAGCCAATAAGAAGAAGACAATGAGGTACCCTAAGGACATTGAGAAGCAAAAAGATGGACCATAGATTCACTCAAGCCTGGATTTTAATCCTGCCCTAACCTCACAATAGCTTATTAGTATGGTAGTTTAAAAATACAGTCCCAGACTTCCCATCAATAGGTAGAGATACATAGCTAGTATAGATATCATATATAGATGATGATATAGGTATACATTTGCATATGCATATACGTATACATATATTTTGGGTTCTATGAATGCTTGATCTATCCAATACAGCAGAAATGAGGCTATGCCAGTTTCCAGGCCCAGGCTTTAGAGGCTGGCATCTTCCACTTTCTGTCTCTTAAGATGCTTGATCTTAGAGCCCAGCCACCCCACAGAGAGGCCGCATTGTGGAGAGAAGCCACAATTTAGCGCCCTTGCCAGCTGTGAGAGTGAGCCCTGCTGGAGAAGAATGACCCAGACCCGGTGGAGCTGCCCCAGCTGGCTCTGCATGTAGCTGAAGGAGCTGGTTCCACCAAGTCGCCCAAATTACAGGTTCCTGCACAAAATAAATGATTGTTTCAAGCCGCTAAGTTGGGGGGTTGTTTTTCTAATGCAGCATTAACTGGAACACTGGTGGCCAAGTCCCTTAACCCTCTTTGAGTTTCATATCCTCGTGTACAAAATGGGGGTAATGGTAATACTTAACTCATAGGGTTTATCGTGAGGATTTAAAAGAAATGGTGAACTTGAAGTGCCTACCCTGTATCTGGCACTCCAAGTATCTTAGATCTGATCCTCCAGAAGCTGGCCCTGAGATGAGGACTCATGTACACACTATTTGTTCAGGAAGTGCTCCCAGGATTAAGGGTATGGGGAACACAGGCATGGAAGGGGAAGAAGCTGAGCACAGGTGCAATTTGGGACCAAGTTTGTAGAGAATGGCTTCCGTCTGATCCTGTAGGAGAACTCTGGAGTATAAATTACCCTGCATCAAGGGAACTAGGCTTTCATGCCCCTGAATCCATCAGTCATTGGATAAGGAGTGTTCCTAGGGAATGTAAAAGCCAAGGCACTCCTTGTGCCCGAGCAGGTCCTAGTAACCAGAGGGAAGGAGCCTGAGAGGCAGTCCAGGCCCAGGACGGAGGAAAGGGGGTAAGCTGCAGATGCTAGCTATTGGAAGAGAAAAAACACCAAAGCCCTTTTTGTTGCACTTACCTCTCTCCAACACATATACACTCACAATCATTACAGAGTTATTCAGAGTGATCTGGGGGGAACACCAACATTGTCCAAGGCACAGAAGCACTCAAAAATGCTAGTTCTCATGAGGATGTACCTTACCTGCTCCCCATGAGGACTCTAACTGAATGAATTAGGAGGTGTTCTCCATGAGAGGATTTACACCAGTAAGACAGGGGGTAGTAAATAAAAGCAACAGATTAGTGCAATATTACCAAATCCCATTATTTAGGTCCCTGCCTGGCAGATTTAACCAATGAGATCTATCTCTTCTTGTTGGATGCACAAGCATAAGTACCATCTAAATCAAGTCTGCAGAGAATAAACTGACCTGATGGATAGCTATCCTTTAGCTCAGCATCAGTAGTGCATGGAGGATTTGGAGGAATTTGTGCCAGGAATCAGAGAATGTAGTATTTGTCTTGAATTAACTAATTTTTATAATCATTGTAGTGTGAGTGATTCGCTCCTGCCAAAGTAGATTTGTGACCTGCCTGAAGTACCAATTATGTTCCAATTTATACAGTAAAATTTGTTTGGTAATATGAGGTGTTGCAGCAATTTTAACACATCAGCAAAGATGGAAATCAATTTATTTTCCTTAGTATTTGGCAACAAACTTCATAAATAAAAAAAGAAAACGTGGGGTTTGTAGAACCAGGCAAGCCTTTTGCTCTAACCTTTTCTACTTCCTGGCTGCTGGCTGAGGGCGGGGTTTGTCCCCCTGTGGTTCCACTCTGACCCAAGACCAAGCTAGTGGCCCCTGGGCTGCTAGCTTCTTAAGTTGTTGGGAAGAGTGAGGTCTTCTAGACAGGCCTGTTTCTGGGTTGATGGGCTGGAACTGAGCTTTAAAAGTGTGTCAGAGAACGCTACACGTTGTTTTACCTGGCCAAGGAAGTGGGGCAGAAGTTGGCATTCCTACTTTAGAAATGAGGAAACCAAGTCTCAAATATGACCAGAGATTTGCCAACAATAAAAGTGACCGAAACTCTAGATCTTCTGATAATAAATCCTGATTTCTGTCTATGAAAGGAATTTAATGGTTCAGCCACTGTGTAAGCCTGCCCCTGTCTTCTGAGAAGAGGAGAACATGAGGTCACTGAGACAGGTAGGAGGAGACCAGGCAGAGGAAAGGGGAGGGAACTATAGGCACAGCAAACACGTGAAAGAGCAGGGAGGCTGATAAGCACGTGGCGAGACACCCAGTTTCACTTGAGATCGAGAAGTCTGGAAAGAACATCACTCTACACTTAAATATTTTAAATGGCCAAACAGCACATCCCAAACTTTACTGAAACCATCAGAGAGTTGAAGTAACAGGACAACCAGCTCACCCAAAACCTAAGGAAAGACAGGTGCCTGCAAGGAGAGATGATAAGTCACATGCCCTTGCTTACCCAGGACGGACACAATTGGACATTGAAGAATTCAGCTAAAATTGTTAACCAATTGGTAAAGGCCAAGAATGAGCTAGTGAGAGCGTTTAAAACCTGTCATGGTCCCGGCCGCCAGGACCGCGTGTTGTTGTGGAATGCTTGTCCTATATTCCCAGACAAGTGACGAACAAATTCACTCGGACTAAAGGAATCCGGTGGAGAAAAAGGGATGTGGGGCTGATCTCTCCAGGACCAAGAGAGAGGGGCCTCGATCCTTTGCCTCAACAGGCTTTAATTGATATTCTAGGTAGATTACATCAAGGAGGGTCCTCCTTCACTGTGTACAGGTTGCTTTAGGTGGTTACCATAACAAAAGAAAGAATGTTGCTAATCCCTTTAAGATAAAGGTCATTTGCAATTGTAAAGGGAAAAGGTTGAACTGGTTACACCCAAACTTGAGAGGTTTAGCATAGATTTTGGGAGGTTACTTTAAAGATATGCAGTACACAGCTTTTCTCAATTCAAGGTGAGGAAGTTTTTTAGCAAAAGCAAGTCTCAAAGAGGCCTAGGTGCAATGCAGGCCTGATTCCCCACGGGAGACCTATTCACGGATGTTCTCTGCACACCACGTGCTTGCGTTCAAAACCAGAGATGAAGCCACAAGATCTCATCATGCATGGATAGGTTCCCTATAAGAACCCCTGGGGGCCAGTGAGTATACAAGAAATCCACACCCACTTGTAATCTCTTCTTTATGGACCTAACTGGGCACTCACAAAAAATTCTGGCCAGAGTCCTGAGAAACCACCCCTCGTGCCACAGTATTATAGGAAGAGCATCTGCTGCAGGAAACACAAGAAACCTAACCCACACCCCACTGCTCTATCTCCAACTGAACAAAAGCTTTACAATGGAGGACGAACAACACACTGTCGCCTCAGGTCAGGGGAGAAAACCTACGGCAGTTGAGAAAAGAATATAGGCAAGAACCCACTGCTCCTGAGGGTGGGGCAGTAATGCCTTCTGAGCCAGAACCCCCTCCTGGGAGGGGGCAGAAGCACTGAGAGCATCCAGGGGCAGAGTACCTGTCTGATAACGTCTAAATATTTAGGATGATAGAGAACACATCTCCATTCCCTCCCACTTCCCATGGCCAGGCTAACAAGCAGTGAGTAACAAATAACAATCAAGTATTGCTGACTTAGGAGAGTGTGGAGAAAGACTCTCATGGAAGCACAACTCAAAGAGACTACTGAAACCTGAGAATGGAGAAGACGTCAAGAAAAACCTGACAAAACAGCCCCCACTCTAAACACAGGGCAAAGCCAGAGAAATTTTAAGCCTGCAATGCACTGAGGCTATCCATGGCACAACAAACATTTACAGTCTCCATGATGCTATACAAGATGTCCAGCTTTTCAAACTGATAAGAACAGACACCACACTTGATCTTAGCCAAAGGGCCGAGAAGCGGTAAAATGTCCAGCTTTTTAAAAAATGACAAGGCATATGAAAAAAAAGAAGAAAACAATATTATCAAGGTACAAATTCCCCTCAAAACTAGACATATTATTGAAAATGCTGAAAACACAACATAACTTTTAAAATCTTTAAGAGAGCTAGGGGAGAAAAGATACATTACATACAAAGGAACAAAGATAAGAATTACAGGAGACTTCTTGTCAGGAGCCAAGCAAGCCTGAAGACAAAGCAGTGACAAGTTTAAAGTGCTAAAAGGGAAAAACTGTTAACCAGAATTCGATAAGCAGGAAAAATATCTTTCAAAAATGAAGTAGACATACTTTCTCAAACAAACAAAAACCCAAAGAATGCATTGCCAGCAGACCTTCAATATAATAAATATTAAAGGAAAATTCTCAAGCAAAAGCAATACTTTACCAGAGAGAAACTTGGATCCACACAAAGAAATGATAAGTATTAAAATGGAATAAATATGGGTAAAACCAATTTTTTCTTATTTTAATGACTCCAAAAGGAGCTGATTGTTTAAAGTAAAAATAGTAGCAATGTATTAGGTTTATATCATATGTACGTAAAAATATAACAATAGTACAAGGTATGAAAGGAAGAATTGAGACTAGACTCCTGTAGGGTCCTGACATCACACACAGAGAGGTATAATATTATTTGAAAATGTACTCTGATTAACTACAATTTGTACATTGCAAACCTATTGGCAATCACAAAAATATTAAAAAGAAAAGGTGTAAATAATAAGCCGATGGTATTAATAAAATGGAATCATACATTTTTTGAATAATCTAACCAAGTAAAAAAATAGGAAAAACTTTTAAAACAAATGG
>VMDR010023561.1:0-15527 GCA_007922815.1 Macrotus californicus | reverse complement strand
TTAAAGGGACTTATCTAAGAAAAAGAAGATCAAAAATAGGAACAGCAAAATGACAACAAACTCACAGTTATTAACAACCACACCTAAAACAAAAACAAAAACAAACTAAGCAAACAACTAGAACAGAAACAGAATCACAGAAATGGAGATCACATGGAGGGTTATCATCAGGGGAGTGAGTGGGGGGAGAGGGGGAAAAGGTACAGGGAATAAGAAGCATAAATGGTAGGTAGAAGATAGACAGGGGGAGGCTAAGATTAGTATAGGAAATGTAGAAGCCAAAGGACTTATATATATGACCCATGGACAAAACTAAAGAGGGGGAATGTGGGTGGGAGGGGGTGTGCAAGGCAGAGGGGAATAAAGGGGGAAAATGGGACAACTGTAATAGCATAATCAATAAAATATATTAAAAAAAAACTCTCTAAACCCTAAAGAACCTAATGCACAGTAGTCCTCCCTTGTCCCCGGTTTCATTTCCCATGGTTTCGGTTACCTGCAGTCAACCTTGGTCTAGAAATATTAAATGGAAAGTAAACAATTCCTAAGTTTAAATTGTGTGCTGTTCTGAGAAGCAGTATGAAATCTTATGTCCTCCTTCTCCAAACCACCCAGATGTGAATGATCCCTTCGTCCAGCACATCCACACTGAATACGCCACCCACCCATTGGGCACTCAGGAACGGCCTCGGTTATCAGAAGACTGTCACAGTATCCCAGTGCTCATGCTCAAGTCACCTTATTTCACTTACTAATGGCCTCAGGGCACAAGAATAGTGATGCTGGCAATTAGGACAGGCCAAAGAGAAGCTGAAAAGGCTTCTTTTAAGGGAAAACGTATGACGTGAAGCAAAAACATGGCATATACAGGCTTCAGAACTATTTGCGGTTCTGGGCATCCACGGGGGGCCTTAGAATTATCCCCTGCAGATAAGAGGAGGCTACTGTGTTTCTAAATCATTGTGACCTTGTAAATAATTTTAAAAATGTAAGTTTTATTTCTTGGTTGTACACTTAACACCCAGGAAGCTTGAAATAAAACTTGAAAAGAGTAGCTTGTGTCTAGTCACCCCTTGGTGTTAAGCTGATCTTGAATTTGTTTGATTTAAGACCTCCTCTGCAAACTATTAAAAGGGTGGAAGGACTTTTAGGGCTTTATTTTTAAGCCCAAAGTTATTAATGTTTTACCAAAATGTATACTTTTCTAATGGAAACCACACTTCCAACCGAAAGAGTACTTCTTTCTTTCAAGATGCAGACTTTCTAGAAAAGACGATGATGTGGAATGACACTATAGAAATAAGGAGAGCACAGGGCAGACCAGAATTATTAATAATGGTGTTCCCTCCCCAAAGTAACAGATGCTGTCACTGTTTTCATACACGCCAGTTAAAACAGTGTAAAATCAAAGACAGCCTGTGAAATGTGTTCTTCCTTAAAATTAATGGAAGCATGGACGCAGACCTGGAAAATCCCTTCATCTGGCATCTCCCAGCTTTCATTGCATAATCTTCAGTAGACATTAAAAAGTGCCCCATGGTCAAAGGGTTCAGTGGTCTGAAGACCACTGGGAGCACACTCCGCTCCTAACTGTGTGCCTCCCTGAGACTCTCAATGCACTTCTGAATGTCAAGGCTTTGCGTCATGTCCTGAAATAAAGAAATCTGTGTACCTTTGTTTCCCACAGCTTTTCCTACACTTACTTGATCGCAGAAAGATTTTTCTTTGAACGCTTCAAGGAGCTAGGGCCCTAGTTGGTAGCTGAGGCAACGCAGACCTCCTCTAACCCTTTCGTTGTAAAGACAAAGAAGGTGAAGTCCAGAGCCAAAAGAAAATGGCAGATAATCTCTACTCCTTTCTTTACAATTTTTCAGAAATCTACAGACAAATTAAGTACATGGCAGGAGAAGAACCATGCTTTAATTTATCTCTGTACTGCCAGTATTAAGCACGGTACTGGGTGCATAAGTGTCTGCCAGGTAAATAAGGAATGACTAAAAAGCCATGACCCCAAGCGTCACAATTATACGAAGCTACGCATCCTGAGTCGCTGCCTTGGATGGCACCCCGAGTCAAGCGAAGACCCACTAAGGTGGCGTCCTGCTGGCCTCCCACTACTAAACGAGTAGGAGGCACGGGGGCAGCTGCTGTCCTGTCATCTCAACCCTCAAACATGGCCAGGGCTCCTGAAGGTGGAACCACAGCCTGCAGGCTCCACACACTCAATAAACACTTGAGGATCTCAGCAGGGATCACATCTCTCTAAAAAATATGTTTCTCAGTGATTAAATTGTTTAAAAGCATTTAAATCATCTATTTCAATGGCTTCATTTGAGATTCCTACAATGTAATTATGCTTAAACACACACACACATGAAATGTTCATTCAGGTTAGGATAAAATATTTACTATGTGACTCTTACCTGACTGAAAATGAGTGAAATCCCCCCAGATTTTGCCCTAAAATGCAGATAAAAGTTATTAAACATATACACATTTTTGGTAGAAGTAAAATTAAACAGTTAGTTACGATGACATACTTTGCAAAGTGTCTATTGGCTCCATTTTCTCCATGTTTTCCTATTTTCATACAATCTCTCAAAGGAATCTGCATAAATTAAGAGAAATATAAAAATAAGCAAAGGTAAAATATACAAAAACAATAGAAATGTCTCTATTTTTACAGTGCATTTACCTTAATGATGGGCTGGGATATTGCATCTGGTTCAAAAATAACTGATTTTGAACATATTTTTAAGAAGCCCCTGATTCTCCTAGAGATCAAAGTACAAAGGATTATTATTAATGAACATTAACAAAAGTCACAGAAGAAATCATACTACATATTAACTAGAAAGCATCAACTAATCAAAGATCAACAAAAAAATTAAAGAGTATGAAAGGTTAAAAAACACAGCAAAATAATTTTCCTCATCTCCTAGAGGTTAACGAAATCCACATACACCATAATATGGATCATTTGGTGGCACTGTCCCTTGCGCTGTATTTGTGTAACTGCATTCCGTGTTCACAACCACACTGAAAGGGAAACTAAGAATCAGAGAACTGATCGTTCAGAAACACTGCCCTGTCTCTACTAAATCCTTTTAATTCCCTATATCTAAAAAGCTATTTAGAAGGCAAACTAAGTATCTAAAATTGACCACGTAAGAGAGTTTTTTCTTACTTACCATAATGGAAAAATAAACTGAGTTTAAATTTAGTACATACAACTCTTTTGCTGGGGACTTTGGGGTATGATTCAGGAAGAAATTTGTTCCATAATAATAAGTTAAAGACTATCACTTCAAATGTTAGACTTAAGATTTTTAATTCCACTTCCTGAATTTATATCTGCCATCTCTATAAAGTTTAAATAATCTATTGGCTGGAAACTTATAGCATCTAAAAAAATCACACTGAGAAGTACAGTCTCACAGTCCGAGTAACGTGCCTGCTTCCTGTGCCACCACCAGAGAGCACTGCTCCCTGTTCCCTTGTGGGCGGGAAGCATTTGTTCGGCTTTCTACCCTCAGTGCTCAGCGTGCATGTGCTGGATGAATGAGAAGATTCATCACGCTAACAGTTCACGATTTAGTTTGCAATTCTTCATTCTCGAAGGGTTTTTTACATTGTTGATTTTGCATCATTTTTTCCACGCTTGTTAAAATGTATAATTTAAAATTTCTTCAATTCTAAAAATAGAACACAAAATTATTCCCCTCTGTCTCATGTGAAAGACGGCACACAATACACAGTATTCTGCCCCGTGGTTTTTGCATTTAACATAGGCGCATCACTCCAGCGCAGTACGGAAGGTCCTCATTCCTTTGTTACAGCTGCGTGGCGCTCCACTGTGCGCACCTTGCAACGTTTGTTCAGTCAGTTCCCCATTGGACTGTTTCCAGTCAAGAAATGCTATAATCGATAAACACGTACACGTGTCCATTTACACACCTGCCAGTGCATATTTGAGATTATTTCCTAGAAATGGCATTGCTAGATCAAGAGGTCAATGCACATGCAATTGTGCTAGATATTACCAAATTCACTTCCGTGGGGTTGTACCATTTTACCCTAATGAGCACTTCAAAATTAGAAAACTAAGTATCAATTTGCTAGTTTATACTTGTGTTTTAATAATAAACAAATGCATTTAATTTTAAGCAAGCCATTAATATGATATAGGACTCAGGAATGTTGACAGAAAAAAAGCATGAAATTAGAGAAATGAATCTGAGCAAAATTTCAGATGTAAGAAAGTAAGGTGTTATTTTCAAGGAATAGTAATTGTTTAATTTGATTGAATGCTAAGGAAAGAAATGCCCTAAGATAATAATTTTTACTTTGGCTTGAATTTAAAGAAACACTACATGGCTTTGATCCTTTCGGGACAAATTCTGAAGAACACTAAAAATTCAAGCATTTAATATGAAAGCGTGTTGCAAATTGTGGCCTATAGTTATTATGTGACATCCCAACAGGAAATCATTAGCAGAAACATTTTTGCTGGAACAACTTTCATTTAGTTAATTCCAAGCTGGCATTTTAAATAAAAATTTCATTGTATACTTTTGTACATAACTTTCAAAAGGTATGACTAAAGAAACAATCTGTTTTTTTATAGTAATAAGTAGTAATTAAAATACAGAGAAAATGTTCCTTCCAGTTCATGCTGACAGGGCTGATTTTTGTACTGCTCCGCGTTTTATGATCATTACTTTGCAACACCATGACCCAAACAACTGAAAGTATAAGTACAAAAGGGACGCAAGAAAAGAATCAGAGTCCCAACCAGCTGATTTGAGACACTCACAACCTTGAAGGAATTAGTATACACTGCTTCTTAGCTTTGGAAAATATCTGAAGTATGACAGCAATTTAAAAATCCCCCTTCTTATTATTTTACCAATATGAAAGGAGGGAAAAACCTGCATGGCGATACATTCAATTTTAAAAATATCAGACTATGGAAAATCCATAGAGACCCACAAATCTTCCTTACCTTTCATTCTGACTGCCCTTATGCTGAATATGATGAGCTGTATGCTGTTCAAAGTAGTATTCCTCCAAGTTAAGCAGGAGCAAGGAAAATCTAAAGTGGGGTGGGGGAGGAATACCTCTTGTTTATTTTTTTAATGTATAAGAAAGCAAAATATATAAAGCATCCATTCCCAAGTGCTTTTCCATACAATAAATCAACAAAAGCTTATTAAGTATACATGCTTATTGAGTATATATTATATGCCAGCCACTGCCCTCTATCCAGTGAGAAGACAACAGACAGACCAGCTGGCTTTGCCAAAAATAAATAAATGAATAAAACCGTTTACCAGGCAGATTTATTATTTCTTTACAAAATCCCCAAATTTCATGAAATAAAACTTCTTGCCTGAACAAGTTTGGAGCTTTCCCACCTGCAGACTTTTGACCATGTCCCCCCAACCCTTTCCCCATCACACACACCCCCTCCACCATCAAGTCCCACGGTGAGCCGACGTGATCTCCTACTCCCACAACAGCCCCTGCAATAACCCCAGTAATGTTCTGTTCACAATGAGTGTTTAGTAAATGAATAAGCTGAACTAAATGGGATCGAAATACAGTTCTTTCTAAAGTTTTAAGTGCTTTAAACTTCAAAAAAAAAGTATAAATGTAGTTGTACGGCCACAGAAACAAACACGTGACAAAGCGCTGCGAACAGGTGTGTGGTTTGTTTTAGGGTCAGAAGCAGGAATGTCAGCAGCATCCAGAGTCATGGGAAAAGCTTTCATGAAGTGTGGGAAGTGAGATGGGTCTTGGAGTTCTGGAGTGTGATGGAGGAAGATATTTAGGTTAAATACGGAAGATTAAACATATGTTTATTTCTGCTTCCTCTGGGAACACCACTTAAAAGGGATCAGAAATATTTTTCAAATGGTAAAACCCACAGGCCAAAGAAAATTGCAGGGACATAAAAGCAGATGAGAGATATCAGCAAATCTGTAACTAAGGTAAAGCAGATGGGAGGAGTTAGCAGCGATCTGAAACCAGAACAGCAGTGCCTGCAGAAAAAGCACCAATGAGGAGGAAAGCCAGGCAAGTCACAGCACTCCCAGAAAGTTCACATTTGCAGGCAGCAGGTCCTAAGGAGGCAGGGATGGAACAGAGGTGGGTGACTGAAAGCCTGAATGTGGTCAATGGCCTAGATTCCTCCCCAGATGGTTATCCCCATTTTACCCAGGTTTTTCTATATAAAAACTGAACAAGAGGCTCCAAAATAGACATCGATTACAAGGGAGAGCAGGGCTATGGAGCAAAGAGGGGGTGATTAAGCAAAAAGCAAGAAGACAGGTACCAGTCCCAGCAGCAGTCTGTTGGATTATTTTTGGAAAAAACTAAATAGCCAGAGAGGAAAGACCTATGGCTTTTTTAAAGAGCTGGGTCTCTGCAACATCATCCCACAGAGAAGCCCAGCAGATGAGGCCTGCCCGCAGTGACAGAGAATTACACACTTCACACTTAAGTATGAACAGCCAACGCAAGATCACCAGGCTCTAACATGAAAGAACTAGGCCAAAACAAGGAGAACACAACTTGACTGCAAACAATGCAGAAAAAATCAAAAGATATAATGAATATCCTTACAAAGAAGAAATTTCACCCATGAAACAAGATATTGCTCATTAGAAAAAAATCTGGACCAAAAGAAAAATAACTCGTAAGTTAAAAATAATGAGATCAGGAACCAGTTTACCATCCTAACAAGCAACTTTTAGTGGCCTGTTCTACATTTTAAAATGCATGAACAACAATTAATCATAGGCTAACCTGCTAGAGCTCAATGTATTAAAGTATTAAATACAGTATTTAAAGGCTTACTATTAATACTTATTCTGAATTTCAATATAAGCACAAGAGTCAGGATTGCTAGGAACAGTCCTTTCATATATCAGATAATTTCCAGGAAGGTATAATTCAGAGAGGTAATATTTACAAACTGCCTCACCCCTTATTTTCAGTTTGTATCTTACTAACTCAAAACCCTCTGCCTGGGCTGGAGCTGTGCAACCCTGCCTTCTCCCTCTTGATCTCCCCACTCTTTCTCCTAGAGGGTAAAATAAAATAAGCATTCTTCAACAAGACAATGGCATAATTTTATTGCTTTGAAATTCGAGTAGCCTTCACAGGCAATCAGCTCTTCCACATAGTATTAAAATATAATACTACCCTTAATATTGTTAAAATATCCCGACTACCCAAGGCAATCTGTAGATTCAATGCAATCTCTTATCAAAATCTCAATGGCATTTGTTACAGAAATAAAAAAACCTAAAATTCATATGGAATCAAATAGCCAAAACAATTGAGAAAGAGAAACCACGCTGGAAGCAGCACAGTTCCTGACTTTAAAACATATTACAAAGCTACTGTTTCAAAACAAGCGTGGTAATGGCATAAAGACAGACATACAAACCAATGGGACAGAATAGCCCAGAAATAAGCCCTCGCACATCCAGTCAAATGATCCTCAACAAGGGTTCCCAGGCCCCACGATGCGGGAAGAATAGTCGCTTCAACCAAAGGTGTTGGGAAAACTGGACGCAAAAAACACGCAGAAGAGTGAAGCTGCGCTGTTACCTTACACCACACACAAAAGTAACTCGGATGGGCTGGAGACCTAAATGTGAGACCTGAAACCATAAAAACCCTAGAAGAAAGCACAGGGGAAAGCTCCCTGACACTGAATTTGGCAATGATTTCTTGAATATTAACCAACAGTACACAACAAAAGCAAAGGCAACAAAAGCAAAAACAGACAAATGTGACTAATCAAACTAAAAAAACTTCTATGCAGCAAACAAAAACAACAACAACAACAAAACAATCCGAGGCATGAGAAGGCAACCTATGAAAATGGAAAAAAATATTTGCAAACCATATATATGATAAGGGTTTAATACACAGATTATATACAGAACTTAACAACACAAAAATTAACCCAATTAAAACATGGGCAAAAGACTTAAGTAGACATTTCTCCAAAGATGTCCAAATGGCCAAAAAGTTTATGAAAAGATGCTCAACATTACTAATCATCAGGAAAAGAAAAAAAAACCAAAATAACAAATGTTGACAAGGATGTGGAGAAGCTGGAACTCTTGTGCACTGTTGGTGGATTATGAAAAGGTACAGCTGCTCCATAAAACAGAACAGAGGTTCCTCAAAAAATTAAAATTAGACCTACCATATGATGCATCAGTCCCAATGCTGGGTATGTACCCAAAAGAAATAGAAACAGGATCTTGAATAGATATTTGCATATCCATGTTCACTGCAACATTACTCACAATAGCCAAGATGTGGAAGCAACCTAAATGTCTATGCACAGATGAATGAATAAAGAAAATGTGAAATATACATAGAATGGACTATTACTCAGCCTTTAAAAAGAAAATCCTGTCCTGTGCTACAACACAGATGGGCCTTAAGGGCATCATGCTAGGTTTTGAAATAAGACAGCCACAAAAAGACAATACTATATGATTCCACTTACATGAAGTATCTACAGTAGTCAAACTCTAAGAGAAAATAGAAGGGTGGTTGCTAGGAACAGGGTGGGGGGGGTGGGGGGTAGAGGAAAAAGGGGCGTTGCTGCTGAGCAGGTACAGAGTTTCAGTTTTGCAAGATGCAACAGTTCTAGAGATCTGTCCTACAACACTGCGAACATACTCAACACTATTGTGTGGTGCCCTTAAAATGGTTAAAATGTAAATCTTTGTTACGTGTTTCTTACCACAGTAATAATTTAACCATAGGAACTATTGTAGAACAAGAATGATTATTTTGGTAAATGAATTATATCTTCATTAATTTATCGATATACATATTTTGTAAGGAATATAAAACACGGTGAAGGGAGAAAACAAAATCGTATTATTCCATCTATACATTCATCTAACATCTTGCTTCCTATTGTCTGCCCTCCCATACCCCAAACTTGAAGAGTAACATTCAAGTTTATGCTTCTCAAAAAGAAATCCAGTCCTACAGTTTGTGCTGTTTCCCAAAAGTTTATTGAGCAAAACACGCAGCTAAGGAGGAGGCTCTCCTCTTCGGATCCAGCCCTGATTCCGGGAACCAGGTCCGCCTCCCCTCCCTGCCCCCAGCAGAAGGAGGGAAGGAAGGCACGGGACTCCGGGATCCCAGCACTGATGAGGAGTAAGGGCAGCAGTCGGGGAGACCCCGCCCCCACCCCGCCCAGGGGCTTCCACCCCTGGAGAAATCCTGGGCAAATCACTGGCCAGGCACTATCTTGCCCACCCTCCCTCCCCGTCCATGCGGCCCTGCCCCCTTTGTCCTAATTATGCCTTAACATTTTTTAATCCCTTTCATAATTTTATCTCATTCATTAGTATATCAGACTATAAATTATTTAAGGAGGCTCCTGGCCCTGCCCCTGCCCCTGGGTATTCCTTAGTTTATGCCATGTTTGCAGAGGCATGGTGGCATTCTCTGTAGATAAATTTACTCATTCAGCAGCTTAACTTTCCTAAAAGATGCTGTCCCACCCTCACGTCACCTGAACTCTAAAGCACAGTGTTCAGCACTTAACCAACAGCATAAAATAAGTCCATTTCAGGTCACCTTTGCACTCATGGCCACTCAGCAATCATTCAACACTCTGTTAATGAACAGTATTTACTATGGGTCCAGAAGATTTTGCTAGTCAATCATTTCTCTAGACTGGAGGTGTAAAGCAGGCCCCACCAGGTTGAAGAGGACAGTAGCAGGGGCTCAGTGGGAGAAAGCGCCCTCTACCGTGGTGCTGTGCACACTGGCACAGGACAGGGCGGGAGCATCAGGCAGTTGCCATTTCCACTCTGAGTACCCAACACTCTCCTTGGGTTAAGCTGGACTATACTGGCCCAACCAGCTAGAAAGTCAGTTTGCCTAAACTGGGCAGTTCTTGTAAGCTTCCTACAATGGCCTCTGAAACAAGGAGACAGGGAAAATGTTGAACAGATAGGGTAGGAACACAGTCCTAGGACCCATCATTAGAAATGTTCTGCCAGTCACACATGGGACAGCAACCTCTGAATAGAATCATTCAGACAAATATTATTCCACCTAACTACACTAACAGTCATTTCTCCTGCCTCAGATCTGCTATTAAGACAGCACAAAACAAATCTTATTTTCTATCGAAGTTCAGATGAACTACATCTAGTGCGTTTCCTGATTGACCAGCCAGAACTCTGTCAAAGAGAGGTTAGCAAGAGACTTCACAGTGAGAATTCATGTTGGAGACGGGTGACAAGAACATCCTCTGCCAGTGGCCTGTAAACAGTCTGTACGACCTAGAACTAGCATTAAGCCTACTTGTGTTCTTTCTGCACCTTTCAGTGTTCCTAGACCACCGAAACAGTTCTGGCATTCTAACTCAAACTCCTCCTGGAGTTTACGCCAGGAGACATAAGCACACGGCCCTTTGCATCTCCACCCATCTTAGGAAAGTTCATGTGTCATTTTCAGTCTAGTGGTCAGTATCACTAACAGATACAAAGTAAAACCACTTTCTCCACCATCAATCAACTTTACACTACCAGGCTAGGCCCTAGGCAGCAGCCAAGTTTTAGACACAACTTTAGGGGACTTTAAAAATTGTTTTAATCTACAGCATTTCTTAAAACCACCACTCATTTGGGGCTTCAAGTTTCATTTTACTTTTTCTCAGTAGGTTTCTTGATGATAATTGTGCACATCTGTAACATCTCTTAATCTACACTTGTTTGCTGTCCTTTTTGTGCTGCCCAAGGAACAGTACTCACATGACCTTTCCATGCTTCTTCGCTTGTCTGATTTTTTCCTAACTCTTCACCAAGCACCATTTGAATTGGATGTTCTGAATTATGTTTTTAATAGTTACACAAACCTCCTGATTCAATATCCTTTCCAGAGCTACCTCATAGTAATATTTGTCTTTTTTTCCCTTGGAACTTTCAATAACTGTCTTCCAAAAAATCTAGGTTCTGTGTATGACCAAATCTTCCTTTATCCTCCAGGACTTCCAAAACAAACAACTGGATATGCTTGCCTTTTCTGAAGGTTTCTGTCATTGCTACTTGGTTGATTAATTTCTCTTTAATATTTAGAATTTTGTAAAGTTCTGAAATTCTCTACCTTAAGATAAATAAACTTCAACAAAAGAAGTCAAAAAACTGTAATTATAGCTCAGTAAGCACTGACTAAATAAGGCCTCCCGTTGTTTTTTTTGTGTTGCCACTTCCTATTTTCAATCTATAGCAGGTACGGATCTACCATTTTTTTTCTACTCACTTAGGTGGCCTGTAACAAATGAACACAATTATGTTATCTCTGTTCCTCTTTCCAGTAAGTTCTCTGTTTCCCCTATACCTCTGGTTCATGCATTCCCCAGCAGACATACATCGTCTTGACATTCAGATCCCATTGCTTCACTTCCTAATAGGTCTTTCCTTTTGAATAGGTCTGTCTGTAGCTTTTTAGCACTAGATCCCAAACTTGAGACCCATCCTAACAAGCTTCAGCGACACTTAAAACATACATTACCCTCTTTTGTAATAGAATTTCACTGATTTTATTATCCGTGTTCTACACATTTGCATAGCACCAACTGAATGACTAAATGTTATTTCTAGTTGGTGAACCAATTGCTTTTTAAATTACTAGCTCATCCTCCCCTGTACTAACATTTCATCACATGCCTGCTGTCTTCCAGTGTGATCAATTTCACTAGTTCATCTAGCCTTTTTAGTTTTTAATATTTACTTTATTTTATTTTCGAGAGAGGGCAAGGGAGGGAGAAAGAGAGGAAGAGAAACCATGACATGAGAAACATCGATTGCTGCCAACTGCATGTGCACCAACCAGGACCAAACCTGCAACCCAGGCATGTGCCCTGACCAAGAATCCAACTGGCAACCTTTCACTTTGCAGAAGGATGCCCTGCCAACTGAGCCACGCTGGCCTAGGCTCATCTGGCCTTTTGGTCCTTTTGCTTGGGAGTAAGTTCAAAGCTCCCTCTATCACTGGGCCAGAACCTAGGAAATCTTCTCTGACTATATGAGATGCAGTTATTTTCCATGGTGCAGACATCAAAATCACTTTCAGTGAAACAATCCATAAAGGCATGTTTCTATTTTCAAGTCTCACTATCGACTAGGACAAATGGCAAAAATATCACCCATGCTCTCAAAGTCCTTCAATGTCCTCATCAAGGAAAAAGCCCTGGGAGAACCTTTTCGGGAGCTCTCTCTATACTAACAAAATGAAGATGGAAGTATAGTTTGAAGGAACCAAAACAGCAAACAAAAGAATCAAGGTAAACGCTTAATTACTGTTACCTAGAACGCTGCTGCTCAAACTGTAGAGTGTGTGTAACTATCCCGAGATGCTGCGGACTTGGATGTAGTGGATCTGGAGTGGAGCCTGAGATGAGTTCGGAGGCCAGGCTGGCGCTGCAGGACCCTTGATTACACCTGGAGTAACTAACGTCTACATAAGTTGGCTTCTGATCATTCTTGCATATTCTGAATTTCAGAGATACTATAAAAATAAGCAGTGGACGAGCATTTAAAAAAGAAGCACCCTGTTATCATCGAAGAGGGGCTAGCCTTGGATCAGAAAACATTTGTTTTAGCCTTAGTTCAGCCATGACTTGGCTGTTGAGACTTTTAATCAGATCATTTTACTTACTCAGACCTCAAGTATAAAGTTGAAGGGAGGGAGAGATAGACTAGATTACCTCAAAAGTCCCTTCTTAAACCAGTGGGTTTATAGACTTATTAAATAAACCTACACTTAAAGAATCAGCAGGAATTTCTTTTCAGGCATTTGGCAGATTAGATGTCCAGAAAAACAATCTCAGTACAGATCCTCTAAAACTGCTGGATAAACTTTTCAAATGCTTGGCTGAGGTGAGGAAAAAGTAAGGGAAAATCTTAGAAGAAAGAAACAAAGAAGTTAGCAGGCATTTGAGCAGTCTTTCCCCTGGGCTTTGCCCAACACTTTGAGTAGTGTAGAGCCTGAACTGATTAGGACCATGTGCCTTGAGGGAATGCTCATTGGGTGTGTGTGTGTGTGTGTGTGTGTGTGTTGGAGGGGTGGGGTGGAGGGGGGGTAAGTTAGGGGTTAAGGGGAAGTACTTAGAAAAGCTAGGATCCCTAAAGGTAACAGCCTTTAAGGATGGAAAGAAGAACCAGTCACCCCACCTTCCCCAGAGGGACCTTGGCTCTGGGCTGGGCAAAATAATTCTCCTTTGAGAATATGAAACCACAAGCCTGCCTTGACACACATTGGGGGCTGGATTTCACACTACCTGTTTAGCTCAATAAAACTCAAGAAAAATCCTTGTGACCTCACCCCCCTCCCCTGCTCCCACCTAGGCAGAAGTAAATGCAAACACTTTCTGGAAAAATACACTTTAAACCCAGGCCTCTAAGAATTCCCAAGGATACACTCCAAAGAACAAGAGGCTACGATCAAAAATCATAAAACAAGTGAGGAAGTAAAATTACTGAGTGACGGTCAGTACAAGCAACAAAATAATCAAAACTGTAAGAGCTACAGATTGTTTTCTGTATATGGTCATTCCAATAAATAAGTTTAAAGGATATCAGGACATCAGAATATAACAAAAACATACTTTTATAAAAAATGACCAGGCACTTATAAATGACCCAAATAAAACTAGAGATTATAAAATATAATAACTGACATTAAAGCTTAACCTAATGAAACAGACAGAAAATTAAGCAACTAGAGAGAAAACTAGTAAATTGTAGGGTGAACTTAAATAACCTACAATATAGCACAGAGAAATAAATATTAAAGAGTGGTTATAAGACATAAAAAAGAGGGAAAAGCAGTATTCCAAGAGCTAAAGGCTTGGCTCCAAATTTTTTCAGAACTGTTTCAGAATCAGGTGGATGAATAGAAAGAAGTCTCTATTTCAAAACCCTACAGAGAGATCTTAAAAGCAGCTAGAGAGAAGGCATTACAGGGAACAATTAGACTTAAATGATATGGGTTGATTGCAGGCTGGTCTCCCAGAACAGAAGGTGGCCTTCTGCAAAACTACATGGAAACCTGCTATGGTCTGTGTTAAAGGAAACAGTTCTGGTCCACCACAAGGCTAGGATCCCAGTGCCTTAATCACACCAGAAAAAGGGCTGGTGGTCCCCTAGCCATGAACACAGATACAACAAATACTGCCCCGTCGTGCCACATTACACAGACCTAAGGGCAAGGCTTGGATAGCCCCCCAGTAGGCCAGGGGCGCAAGGCACACCGGTTACTTAATCTTTTCTCTGTTCAGTTCCCTCCTTCAAATGCCACTCCAGCAAGCTTATTCCCTGGACATTTGCCTGCATTTACACAATTTTCAAAATGCTAAGAGAATTATACATCTAGCAAAACTGATTTTCAAAACAAAGATAACCTGAGGGCCTGTTCAGACGGGCAAAAGCAAACACAATTTACTATCATTAGACCCTCATCACGGAACTTCTAGCAGGGGTGTCCAACCTTTTGGCGTCTCTGCGGCACACTGGAAGAAGAGTTGTCTTGGGCCACACATTAAATATACCGTGACACGTAATCACAAAAAAATCTCATAATATTTTAAGTAAATTTACGACTTTGTGTTGGGCCGCATTCACAGCTATCCTGGGCTGCATATAGCCCACAAGCCACAGGTTGGACACCCCTGTAAAGGATATTCTTCAGGAAAGAGAAAGTAACTCCAAAGGCAAGATATGATATGCAAGAATGAATGCTGAACTAAATATGCATGTGAAACTACGTAAGCTTTGACTGGACAATTACACAGTAGACACCCCCCCTTGCCGGCAATTTCACTTTCTATGGTTTCAGTTACCAGCGGTCAACCGGAATCCAAAAATATTAAATGGGAAATTCCAGAAATAAACAATTCATAAGTTTTAAATGGTGGCACTGTTCTGAGTGGCATGATAAAATCTTGTGCTTCCCACTGGGTCCCAGTCAGGGCGTGAATCACCCCTTGGGCCGATTTCTTCCCCCATCAGTCACTGAGCAGCTGCAGCAGTTATCACATCAGCTGCTGTGGTGCTGCAGTGCCTGTGTTCAAATGACCCTTATTGTGCTTAATAATGGTCTCAAAGGGCAAGATCCGTGATGCTGGCAATTTGAACATGCCGAAGAGAAGCTGTGAAGTGTATGTATGTATATGAAGAGACATACTATATATAGGATTCGGTATTATCTGCAGTTTGAGGCATTCACTGGAGTTCTTACAATGTGTCTCCTGCAGATAAGGGGAGACTAAGGTAATGTCTAATTTGTAGGTTTTAATATAGATTGAAAATTCTGGACAATAACAGTTATAATTTAGGATGGGGCAACAGGAGTTAACTTTTCTAAGGTCCTTGTAATGTTAGGGAGGAGGGTAAAGAGAATGATTGGCTTCAGACCTTAAGTTAAATATAAACGTTAAAATGTCAAGGGTAAGCACTAGACAAGCAGAA
>VMDR010023560.1:0-15521 GCA_007922815.1 Macrotus californicus | reverse complement strand
AGGCTTAGGAACCTCCAGGATGTCTTTAAACGTTCCAATATCCGAATCATAGGGGTGCCAGAAGGAGAAGAGGAACAGAAAGGAATTCAAAACTTATTTGAACAAATAATGAAGGAGAACTTCCCTACTTTGGCAAAGGAAATAGACGTCCAGGGAGTCCAGGAAGCTCAGAGAGTCCCAAAGAAGTTGGACCCAAGGAGGAACACACCAAGACACATCATAATTACATTACCCAAGATGAAAGATAAAGAGAAAATCTTAAAAGCAGCAAGAGAAAAGGAGACAGTAACCTACAAAGGAGTGCCCATCAGACTGTCAGCTGATCTCTCAAAAGAAACCTTGCAGGCAAGAAGGGGCTGGAAAGAAGTATTCTAAGCCATGAAAGGCAAGGACCTACATCCAAACTAACTCTATCCAGCCAAGCTTTTATTTAGAATGGAAGGGCAGATAAAGTGCTTCCCACATAAGGTCAAGTTCAAGGAGTTCGTCATCACCAAGCCCTTATTATATGAAATGTTAAAGGGACATATCTAAGAAAAAGATGATAAAAAATAAGAACAGTAAAAAGACAACAAACTCACAGCTATGAACAACTGAACCTAAAACAGAAACAAAAACAAACTAAGCAAACAACTAGAACAGGAACAGAATCACAGAAATGGAGATCACACAGAGGGTTATCATCAGGGGGGTGGGTGGGAGAGTGGGGGAAAAGATACAGGGAATAAGAAGCATAAATGGTAGGTAGAAGATAGACAGGAGGAGGTTAAGAATAGTATAGGAAATGTAGAAGCCAAAGAACTCATATATATGACCCATGGACATGAACAAGGTGGGGGGAGTGTGGGGGGAAGGGGTGTGCAGGGCGGGGGGTGGGGAGGAGATAGGACAACTGTAATGGCATAATCAATAAAATATATTTAAAAAAAAAATTTCAGATACATCACATAGCAATATTTTTGCTGATACATCTCCTAGGGCAAGGAAGACAAAGGGAAATACAGACAAATGAGACTACATCAAACTAAAAAGCTTCTGCACAGCTAAAGAAACCATCATCAGAATGAAAAGGGAGCCCACTGAATGGGAGAACATATTTGCCAATGATACATCAGAGGTTTAATCTCCAAAATATATAAAGAACTCATATGACTCCACACTAGGAAGACAAACGATCCAATTAAAAAATGGGCAAAGGCCTGAATAGATACTTCTACAAGGAGAACATACAGGGGGGTCCATAAACATGAAAAGATGCTCAACATCACTAACCATCAGAGAGATGCAAATTAAAACCACAATGAGATACCACCTCACATCTGCCAAAATGGCTATCATTATTAAATCAGCAAACAACAATTGCTGGTGAAGATGTGAAGAAAAAAGAACCCTAGTGCACTGTTGGTGGGAATGCATACTGGTGCAACCACTCTGTAAAATAGTATGGAGTTTCCCCAGAAAAATTAAAAATAGAACTGCCTTTTGACCCAGCGATTCCAGTTCTGGGAATATATCCTAAGAATCCTGCTAGGCTGGTGTGGTTCAATGGGTTGAGTGCTGACCTGCAAAAACAAAAGGTCGCCAGTTCAATTCCCAGTCAAGACACATGCCTGAGTTGCAGGCCAGGTCTCCCATAGGGGGTGCATGAGAGGCAACCACACATTGATGTTTCTCTCCCTCTCTTTCTCCCTCTCTCCCCCTCTCTCTAAAATTAAATAAATAAAATCTTTAAAATTTTTTTTAAAAACAGTATAATGCACTTCTATGTTCATAGCAATGTTATTTACAATAGCCAAGATTTGGAAATAGCCTAAGTGCCTATCAGTAGATGAGTGGATAAAAAAATCTGTGGAACATTTACACAACAGAATGCTACAGAAGTAAAAAAAAAAGGAATTCTTACCTTTTGTGACAGCACAGATGGAACTAGAGACTATTATGCTAAGTGAAATAAGCCAGTCACTGAAAGACAAATACCATATGATCTCATTTACAAGTGGAATCTAATGAACAAAATAATGAGCAAAATAGAATCAGAGGCATAGAAACATGGAACAGACTGACAGCTATGAGGGGAGGAGTGTGGTGGGGACTGGTTGAAAGAAGATAAAGAGATTAGTCAGAGAACATATACGCATGACCCATGGACATGGACAACAGTGTAGGCAGTGACCGTCAGAGAATGGGGTGGGCTGGTGGAGGGGGACAAAGGGGAAAAAAATGGAACAACTGTAATAGCATAAACAACAAAATACTTAAAAGGGAAAAAGAAAGAATCAGTAGATAGCTTTACATAATCTCTTAAATCACTGAAGTTAAAGCAAATAAACTCACTGTACCACAAAAAAGTTAAATGTAAGTGGACTAGGTATAAATGGACTTATTTAATGAACTCTGGCCATCATCAAAACTACTGAGAGGAAATTTTTTATTTGAACTATTTGGATTTTTTACTAAATAGAATAAGGAGCAGGACTCTGTCCTAGAGTCTAGTAATAAAATTTCTTTTGTATGGGTTACCCTAAATAGCCACAGGCATTCAGGAATTTCTTTCTCTGGGAATTTTAAAGAAAGAATTTCTACCCCACCCCACCCCCAGGGCAAATTGTGAGACTGCCTGGGCATTAAAGGTACTTCTCATTACTTTTTATTATAAACCTAGTGATTGAAGAAATAATAACTATTGCCTGCCTCAAATAAGAATGAATGCCTGAGATAGTGACAAAAGCTGCTTTTCCCTCAGCTATTCAAGTCAATATGTCTTTAACATGTGTGGGGGTCGGGGGGCAGGGTGGTGACACAGCCATTCTCTTCTGCAGGGTATGTTCCAATGAACACTCACTTAATTTGTTGGAATTAGAGACACAAATTAGAGGGAGTTTTTTTGGTTTTGTTTTTGTGTGTTTTTCTCGCAACATCCACTTTTTCTGTTTCCAGGAAGATTTGCTCAGAACAGTCTCCTGAATTTTAAGTATTTTAATCATGAGCTTTCCTCTTTCTCCAACAAATCAGTTTATTAGACCACAAAGCTTTGGGAAAACTTAAAAAATGGCAAGCAAAACATAGCTGAAGGAGGACACTACCCAAAAAATGGTTTAGCAGAGGTCTCAAGGATTCGTAACTACTGAACTCTATATAATAAAGTTCTGGGAGATGGAGAGGAACAACAGAGATTCTGAATGACCACAATTTGTGAAAAAAAATCTCTCTTCTTCCCCTTCTTTGAAAATAATCCACAGGCACCCAAGCAAAATTCTAGGACTGGCCCAGGGCACTTCAATCTTTGAAAGCAACTCTGCTTAGCATTTTCATTACTTCATTTTGGAAAACAAAGCAAAAATAAAGCAAACAAGAATAAGTCATAGTAGGTGAAAATTAAAGAAAAAAGTGTTTATGTGCCATGGCATAAGTTATAGTTTTTTAAAAAAAAGCCCCTAAAAATACAGTATGTCCTCTGAGGAATCAAATTCCAGCCTGAGAACAAAAATAGTTTATTTATTCATTCAACAAGTACTGTATTTTCAAAGTTCTTTATGTACTCAGCACTTCATAAAGCACTGGGAATTCAGAGGTAAACAGGTAGTCCAAGTCTTTGTTTTCAAGAACTCAGACAAGTGAATAAACAAATTCTGTAACTTCAGCTATGATAAGTACTATGAAGGAAACTAGGAATTTTAAATGCTTGTTATTATTTGTTTTGTTATTTGTTTTAGGAAACTGCACTGTTAGTGTCAAGCATTCTTTTGCCCCTTTAATTGGAATCATACCTAGTATCAGGTCCAGGGGTATACAAGAAAGTTTTTGAAGATTGTGTTAGTTTCCTATGGCTTCTGTTAACAAATTACCACAAATTTAGTAGCTGAAAGCAACACACATTTATTATCTCATGTTTTCTGTAGGTCAGAAGTCTGGGTGAGCTTGACTGGATTCTCTGCATAGGTCATGTTCCTTCCAGGGGGCTCTGGGTGTCACGAGCATATGTTCATGATATTGTCTTTCCAATAAATCAGCCCAGTCGGGCAACTGGTGGCTAGCTGCCTGCTGAGCAGCCCGGCACCAAGGACTGGTCAAGAGTCACACAGAGTAACTATGCTATTCACTTAGCTTTTACTGAATGCAGGTTCACTCAAAGAAGAACATCAACATACATTAATATCCTACTCATACTCTAACAATCTAAGAGAAATGCAACACACACACAGAGCAATCAATGGGAAATAACGAACCCGAGTCCCAGAGTCTCAGTCTTCAGGTCCAGGAGACAGCACGGTGGGCATGGGAGCTGTCAGCGTCTTGCAAGGAAGGATCTCCAGAGCCAAGTGGGCAGCAGGGCAGACAAAGTCCTCAGTCCAGCAGGGCAGAGCCTCTGGTGGCCGATGCCAAAGGTCAGTGTGGCATGGAGCAGCACTCTGGTGTGTGGAGCTCACTGTCTCAGCAGTGGTCTGGAGCCTGCCTCAGTTATACCTTGGAAGTGGTGTACTCCACCCTTCTGGGTCTTTTGATAAGTCTTGGCATCCCTGATGGCAAGTGAGGAATTTCCCCGGGAGCCAGCCTACCGGGTGGTCCCACTCTGCAAACATGGCTATACTGATCACGTGTGCAAATATCTTAGGTATGTCTTCCTGCCAGATGTCTCTGCTCTGTGTCTCTGCTCTGACTTAGGTAGTTTCCCTCCTGAACCAAAGTGCCACGGCTGACTGACAGCCATTTTGGCTAACATGGGTAACTCCACTTTGTTTTATACACTTTATACTGTCTTGATCAGACCAACACCATTTTATTGGTCCTGCTCTCCACAGTGGGAAGCACCCACTTCCCAGCTCATTCAGGTTGTTGGCCAAATTCAGTTTGTTGCATTTGTAGGACTGAGTTCCCCATTTCCTTGCTAGCTGTTCACGCTTCTCATTTTTTCCATGCGGCCCTCCAGCAATGGAGGGATGAATCCTTCGCTCCTTCACATGCCTAGAACTCCTGATGTCTCCTTCCACTACACTTGTCTTTTTGTTCTGCCCTCAGCCCTGAGAAAACTCTGTGGTTCAGGGCTCATGTGACCATACTGAGTCCACCTGGATAACGCAAGATCTCTCTGTCTTAAATTCTGTAATTTTAATTATATTTGCAATGTCCTTTTTGCCATGTAACATAACATGTTCACAGACTCCAAGGAATTGGACATAAACATTTGCTTACAAAGATAAATTACAATGGCTTCTGTTTACCCCTAAAGAATCTGTACCTAATGAGCATGGGCCTGTTCTTCTACTTCTAGGACATCCACTTGGCCAGGAGATTATATGACATGGCTGCTGAAACAAGTCCCGACGCTCAGATACCTGTGTTCCTTGCCCTCATGAAACTGGAAACTGTGCATTTGCTCCAAGATATCTGGATTTTTAATGTAAGTTTGTCTTTAACAGGTCCCAAATTTACAAAAAGTCCAGTGAGCAACTCTTAGGTGGTGGAATGGAGGGAGATGATGGCTCTCAATAAAGTGGGAGGCTTGGATTTTTTTTAACAGAATGTCTCTTCCCAGCAGTTTACAATGAGATGGAAATGGATAAAATTGGACAATAACCTTGGACCATACTGGGATTTATTTGTGATTGGCCTAATTGTTGCTGCGCTGATGTTCTTGCTTAGAAATCGGTACAGGTAGGATCTGGATCCTAGGAAAACCTGCTCATGGGAACCAGTTCACTCCAAGTTATCTTCACTAAATAAAGAATTTCCTCATCAAACTCAAGAGTCTGCTGCAGATTTCCTACACAGGCCTGTGATGGAAAATGGACAAAGCTTGGGACCTGTTCTCTGAGAAAGCATTTCACTTCCTGCTTAGTTGAAGTGACCACTTGAGGGGTACTGGGGACTAGTCACCCAAGACCTCATTGCATACTTGTCATCTTGGTGGTCTAGTTCTGAGTCAGGAATAAAGACTCCAATTTTTTAATGTTATTATGGCAACCTTTCAAGAGGACAAATGGGTGTCTTGGCTCCTACAGACATACTGAGGCTGGAAGAAGGGGGCGTTCTGGGAGGGCAGGAACACAGATCCCTCAGCATCTCATACATACAAAAATTACACACAGACCCTTCATCTTATGGGATTGATCTTGTGAACAACATCATAAACCTAATGAGCAAAGGCTCCTTGTGGCATGCTGTGATTCAGTCTCCTCACCAAGGGCATCCTATCAAAGCTCTGTTAGTAACTGTGTAGTGAACAACATTATTTGGGGTCTGTCCAGCATTGCGTGCCTCTCTTCCATCTTCCTTTGGAACCCTCTTCTGTTTGATGGCATCCCTTTTGGAGTACCCATAGAGAGAGAAGTTACTGGCCTTCTGGGTTGGAAGCTAAAGGCTCCAGTTCTCTCTCTCCCTGACAGGCAAAGCAGGGGCGCAAGGCTGAGGGCAGGGTGAGCAAGGAGAGTGCAAAAGGCACATGACTCATGTCAAAGGTCAGGCTTGAATCTCAGCTCCATAATTCTTTATCTATTTGACCTCTCTGAGCTTCAGTTTCCTGATCTGCAAACTGGGAAGAATAATTCCTATCTTAAAGGGTATGAGATTAAATGAGATAAGATATGTAAAGGGACTATCACAGGGCATCTTGAATGAACTCCATAAACTGTGACTTCTAATGCTCTTTAAAAGTTCAAGGCAAATTGGTTGGAATATGGGGGCAGCTTGATTTGATAACAATCTGGGTGCTTTCAGGGTCTTGCAGTCAATTTTGTAGCCAAATGCTTGTAGCAAATGGTTGTTTTGGTAGGAAAAGATCGTGCTTGCCTACTAAAAATCCAACCTAGGAACAAGAAAGGTGTTATTAATTATGTTGATCAAAATCAGGAAGCAGAATGAAATAGTGGGGGAGCCCTGGGCCTGGAACAAAGCAACATGGACCTAAGGTCTGGTTTTGTCCCTTAGAAGCTCTATGACCCTGGGCATAATTTCTCCAAACCTCAGTTTTTCCCTCCATAAAATGAGATTAATTTCTACTTCACTGTAGAGTTGTAAAGCTTAAATAAGCCTAACTACAAAAATACTTTAAACATCAAAAATGCATATATTTGCTATGAACTAATCCTGGCCTGTCTGAAGCCTAGGTATTTAGAATTTCCTGAACACTACCCAATTTACCAGAGAGTTTCAAAGGATCTACACAAATGTACAAGGAAGTAGCAGGCATCCAAACCTCAGTCAGGGCCCAAATGCAGGCCAGCCATGCCATTATAAAATATCTCACAGGTGTCTGGAATGTTAGCATGATATAGACATGGATAGGAACAAAGAGGAGAGTGTGAAAGGCAACGTGGGTGAGACCTGGCTCCAAGCCTGGATGATAAGTAGGCTTCTTGGAGGTAAAGTGTATGAGAACATCTGCAGGCAGGGGTGAAAGGGAGGACCTTTTTGTGGCTTGTTCCAGGGGTGGAACACTGCCTGGAACATAGGAGCAAGAGCAATGTGACTCAAATTTTTTATTTCAGCTCATTGTTCCGAGTAAATAGGAGCAAAGGCTTTGAAAATATAGTGGTTTAGAGCATTTGAATCATTCAGATGTCCATTCTGGGCTTCTTCTTTGGAGCCACTGCTGTGACAGCTCCCATTACCATGGAGCCTGGATGGGCACCTGCTGGCCCCCCGGGCAGCTTCATGACAACTGACAGGGAGAAGGAGCCCCCACCTGTAAGCCACTCCCATGTCCTGGTTTTGCTAGTCCCACCCCCTGTTCTCTTTCCTGCTTCTGGAAACAGGAAATAAAAAACAGGTATCCTGAGGACCACAAGGAAGCTTCCCAAAACAAAACCCCCAAAAAACAGCTAATTCTCTTTGTAACTCCCTATTTCCTCTATATTTCCTTCCCTGATTCTTTATTAAAGTGGAGTAGCTGTTCAAGTACAGTATTAAAAAGTCAAGTAAATAATTTTTTTTCTAGAACAGGGGTCCACAGTCATTTTGTGAAGAACACACTTTTGGAATTCTGTGTGTTTTCCCCTTGTCTTAAATGGTGGTTTTTAACAGGAATGGCCATGGGTGGCTGGGGAAGGGATTAAAGAGAACAAAGCCCTGAGGGAAGCAGGGGCAGACAGTGCTGCAAGCTGCAGCCCCCCTCCCCTGGGAATCCCAGAAAGCGAACAAAGGACGGTGTGAAGAGGCTAAGAAGAGGAGAAAGGAACAGTAGGAACACCCACCACATGCCAGACTCTGTTCTCTCCTTCCATCCTCATGATGAGGCCAGGAGGTAGATATAACTACCGCTTGCACACAGGAGGAACCTGAGGCTAGGGGAAACTATATAACTTGTTAAAAGCACATACTAATGTGACTACATAATAATAAACAATGAAGCTAGAATTTGAGTCCAGAACTGACTCCAAAATATGTTCTTTTCTCTATGTTACTCTTCCAATTATCTCTTGCTGCTTAACCAACTAGCCAACTAACTCCAAAACTTAGTGGCTTCAAACAATAATCATTTTATTATATCTCAGGAATTTGGGCAGGGCAGGGCTGTGTAATTCTCCTGTTACATCAACAGAGGTGTTCACCTGGTAGGCGGAGAGTGTTCTAGAGAGTGCAAAAACAGTTTTATTCATGCCCCTGGCACCTTGGCAGGGATGGCTGGCAGGCCAGGCTCAGCTGCAAGTGTTGACCAGAATACCTAGATGTCACATGTGACCTCTTCAACAGGTAGACAGAATAGTGGTAATTTTTACACAGCAGCTCAAGACTCACTCTGAGACAGTGTTCACAGAGACCCAGGCAAAAGCGGCAGGCTTCCTAAGACTTAGCCTCAGAAGTTCTAAACACTGCTTCTGGCACATTCTATTGGTCAAGCATTAGACTCCACCTCTCAGTGGGAAGAACAGCAAAGAATTTGCAGCCATATTTAACAACTAGAAATATACTGCTTAAGAGGCACTGGCTGTGTAGCTCAGTTGGTCATAGAGTCATCCCAATATGCCAAGGTTGCAGGATCGATCCCTGATTGGGACACACACAAGAATCAACCAACAAATGCACAGATAAGTGGAACAACAAACTGATCTCTCCCTCTCTCTCAAATCAATAATAAAAATTTGTAAAAATACTCTACCAAATGTTATGTAAATTTCCATACAAAAATTGGCAGAAGAAAAGATGCAGCTCAGATATTGAGCTGCTCATCTTGGAAGACAAGGTTTGGACAGACTAGTTGGATTCATGTCTGGCTCTCTTCGTCTTCCCATCTTTCAGACTGAAGAAGCTTAGACGTCTGTGTGGAGAGAGGAGAAGAGGTCCTCCTTCTCTCTTCCTCAGCCTGGAAGACAGACACACACATGCGTGCATATACACGCATGGCTGAAAAATGCTCAATTCTTTCTCTGCTCTGAGTTCAAGTGACAAGTGCTAAAACTTGCAGTGTCCCAGGATGATAGGGACTCTCCCTGGAGCACCCTAGATGCAGGCTCCACCCTGGGCCTCAGGACTCACACCTGACATGCACTCAGCTGGTAGGAGACCTATCCCCCGACCCTCTCCACTCCTACCCATCCTCAGGCATCTTCCCTCCCCAAATTCAAGTCCCTATAAATCCATCTCCTCTGCCTCATCCAGAACAAAGTCCTGCTGTTGAGATGTGGCCTTCAGCATGGGTGGTTGTGAGAATCATCTGACCTCCAGTTCTGGGGAAAACAGGAAACTTCACATCCTTGAATTGGGGAGTGGGGAAAGCTGCCTTCATGGTAGACTAGCCTCTAGATTGGAATGTATGGAAAAAAAAAATCAGACATCTCTTTTGCAGTGAGACAGTTATTTTCCTATTACAGTGCCTCCTAAACCTAATTATTAAAAAAGAATATCTGCTCCTTCCCAGACCTAATATCAGAGTCACTCTCCTAATACTTTAGCATTGGGAAGTGCCAGGCCCTGGTAATTAAGTGTGGGAAAACTCTTCCAAACCATTCTACCATTCAGGGAAGGCTCCAAGAGTTAAAAATTGGAGACTTGTGGTCTAGAAACTTAATGGCTTTAAATTTTTTTAATGTTATATTACATTTCTCTATCTTATTTTAAAGTATATAATCAGAAAACCCAGAGGTCCCATTTTACCATAAATCTTCACATGTTATCTGGACATGAATACTATCTTTAGTTTGTTCCATGCTCGCCAACCTCAATGAGCTTTACCTGAAAAGTCTTCCAAGTTCTTCCAGGTTCTCCCATCACCTTAAACTGTACCCACATATCACTTAGCACAGAGAACATATTGACCCACAGCAAATGCACTGTGAGCCTCCAAAGAGATTTACTCCTAATAGAACCAAAGAGAAAAGTAAGGGAAAAAAACAGAGGTGTAACAATATTATATCCCTTCACAATAAAAGACAACTTAGACCATGACAATGCCTCCTGAGCAATCTGAGTTCATATTCATGTTAAGAAAACAGGAAGATCTGTGTTCTTGAAACAACTGTGGGGTCACCATGGAGCCAGGTCCCAGCAAATCAGCCCAACTGAATTAGTTGACTGCCCCAGTCAGCCCAGAGGCAGCTCTGACTTGGCAAGCATATAGGCCACAGGATGAATTTGAGTTGGGCCAAGTAATTTACACATTATCCAAAGGTCTGAAACCAAGCAAGAAGGGGGCTGGATGTTATGGGATTGAAAGGGCCTAGCTTCACAAAGCCCCACAAACATATCAAATCTAAGTGATGTGATTGTTTTAGTTTAGGTTCCCCCAGAAACTGCCCACGAGACAAGAATTTGAGTGAGAGTGGTTTATTTGGTAAGGAATTTCAGTAAGCTTAGGTGGAGAATCGAGGAAGACAAGGAAGTTAGGGAAGCCAGTTCAGGTTGGGTATCAAGCATCTGGAGTTCAATCCCAACGGGGAGCTCTTGTGTGCTCCTCATAGTTATCCCACCCAATGGACAAAGGAGCTGAGGTATTTATCCACAACTCCAAGAAGTTATTGGTTGAGGGGTGCTTCAAGGTGGGGGGGGGGGTGCGTTCTCTCTCTACACTTCCAACCCACCAGAGAGGCAGGTGGAGCCAGCAGAGGAAGCCCTGGGCAGACAGATGCAGGTGCTGGCAGTTAGCAGCCTTGCCTGCCAACAACACTGGTAGGGCTGTGGGGATGGGCGCAGGGGAACAATAGCACCTGCTGCAATGATTAAGAGCTGGTTTTTGGAAAACCTCCGACCCTTCCATTCAGCAAGGTACTGAAAACTTAGAGTCCTGAGCACTCTGCCAAGAACCTGGCTTATAAAAAGGGGTCCTACATGGTCCCTGCTTTTGGGAAACTTGCAACAGGTAGTGTAGAAGAGAGAAGATCCCATGTGCCAGGTGTTTTCCTAGACTTAGCCCACTCCACTCTCCCACTCTGCGAGTTGGGATTTTCCTTCCATTGTATAGATATGCTGTGCAATGATCTGATTACTTCTGCAGAATTGTATAACTGTTAACAGAGGATATTTAAAAGCAGAATTATATAGTGTTATACTTCTAGCTGATAAACAGTTTGTCTCTAAAAGAAATGCAGATGCTAGCAGAGTAAACGGATTGACAAAAGTAAGCAGGATGTTGAAAGAACTGAATGCAGTAAATAGGCTGTAACTGGCCTGATTCAGCCAGGGAACGCTGGCGGGGTGAGGAGGGGAGGGAGTGTGCAAAATGGTCAGTTTCTGCTGTTTACACCCTTCCCCCACCCTACCTGCCTCCGGCTCCTCCATTGTTGAAGGGAGGAGCGGGTGGCACATGGTGTGGTTTAGGAAATAGAAAAGATTGTACTAAACCAGTGCAGTAATCCAGCAAAGGTGCCTGCTGAGCACGGAAGTTCACTATGTTGACTCCCCTGGGACACTTTTGTGATTTCTTAGGGATTCCCTGGCTGGAAACCTTCTGTCTTTGTTTGGGGTCTGCTGAAAGCAAAGCCAGAGATAAGAATTTGGGTATATGTACTTTATTTGAGAGGTGATCCCAGGACTCAGAAGTGAGGGAGTTGGGGAAGGATGAAAAGTCATAAAAAAGTGCATTATTGAGGTCACTGTTGTAGACAAGGGGGATTTTGTTTTACCAAGCTCTGAAAAGTTTACAAAATACCTTCCAGAATTGTCTGTCTGAAAGACCTGAGGCTAGACATTAACCCACCTGCTCCCTTATCCTTCAGGGTGCATAAACTACTACCCACCCCCACCCTTTCTAGGTTGTTTCTCAGAGGCTTGGGGGAAGTCTCTGAGGCAGAAATAACACTTGTGTCTTCCCTTAATGTGGGCACAGTTAGCAGGAGTCTGAGGTAGTAGAGAAGGGCCCTCCACACCTGCATCTGAAATCAGATGAGCATGAGAGTATTTGCTACATGAGTAAGGCCTCCTGAGCCCCAAGGCCCTGGTCATCATCAGTCCATCCACCACATACTCTCTGATGGAACACCCTATCTCTAGTAGGCTGAATAAGGCTGCCTAAAAGAGATCCATGTCCTAATCCCTGAAACATGTGAATATTAATTTAATATATCAAAATAGGACTTTGCAAAAGTGATTAAGGATCTTGAGATGGGGAGATTATCTTGGATTATCCAGGTGGGCCTTAAATACAATCATAAATGTTAAGAGAAAGGCAGAGGGAGATTTGATACAGAAGGGGCGGCAATGTGATCATGGAGACAGACACTGAAGTGATTCAGCCACAAGCCAAGGAATGCCAGCAGCCGTCAGAAACTGGAAGAAGCAAGGAATGGATTCTCCTCAAGAGCCTTACAAAGCAAGTGTGATCTGGCCAACACCTTGATTTCACACATCTGGCCTCAAGAACTCTGAGGGAATAGTTGTGGTTTTAAGCCATCAATTTGGTGGTAATTTTTAACAGTAGTCCTAGGAAATTGACATTGCCCTCTCTGTCAGTAGCTCTAAGCTGGTGCCTTCCCTTGTGTTCTTTATCTTGTCCTTGAAAAACGCACATTCTTGCCCCTCTTGGTGGACATGCAGCCAGCTCCAGTGTCTCTTGCTCTCATTCTCTCCCTCTCCTCTATATATCCCAAACTCCAGGGGCCACAGATCAAGTTCTCCAATTAGCTCCCTTAGAGCCTTTCTCGTTTGGTTTAAGTTGAGGGGAGAGCTCCTTCTTTCCCTCCTCCATAGGAAATGCAACAGCAACCAGAAAATGCTCTGCAAGAAAATTTTGTCTCCACTGTTCTACTTCAAACCTTAAAGATCCCAGGCTCCACCTTCCACCCATATGCTAGTCTAACTCAGGACATCCAGCCCCTCAATTTAGAAAATTGGCTCCTGTTAATTCTCAACCTTTGGGTATCAGTGCAAGGCAAGGCACAGAGTCCTGTTTCATCACCCACAAAGCCCTGACAATTTCACTGTGGAGCAGTGTGCTCCAGGCTGGAAAGACATGAACAATTCCAGCCCTAGATGTGCCAGGAACTAGTGCTGTGGCCTTAATCAGGTCACTTATCTCTTTGGCTTCGCCAGTTTCCTTCTTAGGAAAATGAGAGAGTTGGAAACTAGTAGAATTCCAAAGTCACAAAACAGTCAGTGGTGTGCACAGGTGCAACTTTGGAGCTCAGACAGGGGCCCCTACCTGTGGTAGGTTAGAGAGAAATGGCTCCTTCAGCCATGAACTGATGTCGGTGCCCTAGCTAAAGGTCTACAGTATAAGTTTGTAACAGGTTCACAAAAATAGTGTTTACCAACTCTACATCACAGCCACAAAACAAACAAACAAACAAAAACACCTGAGGCATCAGAAAAAGCATTTAATTTTTTTTTATTTAGAACCATTACCAAAAAAATAAAAACAGGAATAAAAGAAAAGAAAGAAAAGTAGAGAAGGGTAGAGGCATGAGCCTTGGATTTCACATTAAACTTTCCATCATGTGAAGCTACAGGTTTCTACACCTGTCCTTCCTTCATTCCTTACTCTGCCAGAACAAATTCTTTTTTCCCATCAAGGATTTTGCTTATATATGTTTAACATAGAAAAACTATTCACCTTCCCTAAGACTCATCCTTTTTATAAGAAAAGGTAACCACCCACAGCAACAATAAATGTGCCACTCTAACAATAGCTTGTTATTAACAAGAAAAAATATCATAAAACTAAAAATAGTGATTCCACTGGAACTAACTTGAGTGAAAATAGCCATGTGCTGATCATGCATTTCCAGAGGCACAATACAGCTGAAGTTTTCAAGTTCCCCCAACTCCTCAACTCCAAAAGCTTCTCTCCTCAGCATCTACTTCAGGGAAAACCCAAATGAAACATTCTGTAGAAGGTATTGTCCCATTTTCCAGATAAGAACTTCCTGGCTCAGAGAGCAGATCAGCACCCTGCCCAAGGTCACACTGCCAGTTAGTGGAAAGATTTAGAATCAAACTCAGAGCCAACCCCGAAGCCAATGGTCTTTCTTCCATTCTGTCCCTCACTTCATGTTCACTTATTGTCAAATAGAGCTTTCAAAGTCATATCTATTATTATTTTCAACTTCCCCACTTAAAATATTAAAATAGATAAAAGTTAAACATTTATGTAAGCTTCTTTTGAAAAACCCTTTTTCTATTATGTTCCAAAAGCATTGCAGAGGAAACCTTGCCAACACACAAAAATCCAAAGGGCATCACTAACCTTGCCATGTGATTCACTGACAACTAAAAATGAAATGTGAAATATTGATTGTGAGAAATCAATACTATTGGTCAACACTATTATGATTGTTCTGAGCTATACCGACTTTCCACACCGTCTGATTTTCTCTCCCATCACCGCCCCTCCCCCACTCCGTGTAAATACACTTCCCAAAGACTGCTCCCTGTGCCAGATGGACAGTGTGTGCAGTGGATGCCATCAGTGCCCCACCCATGTCCTCTCAGCTCTGTTCTGAGATCACCTGCAACTTGCACAGACAGTCCCTGCCCTCTGTGGCTTCCTACCCCAGTCACCTGCACTCCTCCAGCTGAGGAGTGTCCGGCCACACAGGGCAGGCTGGACGTGCCTGGGAGCTCACGTCCCATAAAGAACAGGAGTTCCCCAGTGCCCTTGCCCCTTGGTGGGCTGTTCAGAGTATTTTCTGTAGAGTCTCTCAGAAGGTGCCCAGCAGGATTAAGCCCCAGTTGTCCTTTGTAGGGACCTGCTCAGAAGCATGTTTTTTTATTGGCTGTCCTCCCTTCTACTTTCCCACTCCTTCACCTTCCCACTCCCTCTCTAAATAAACTACCTGTACTCAAATTCTTGTCTTGGGGTGTGCTTTTGGAAGAACCTAAACCAGGAAAGAGTCTAAGGAAAAAATCACGTTAAATATATCAAAAGATACAGAGATGAATAATAACCAAGCTGGGAATAAAATAAATACCTATTTATAGATTATACACTCTGGGAGCAGGGATCATTTTTTATTCAACATTATATCTGTAACAACTATCACTGTCCCTGTACATAATTGGCCTCAAATATTTTTTAAATGAGTGAATTAATTAATTCATGAGGACCTAGCTCTCTCCCCTAACATTCTTCAAACTTTAAGATGACAAGTTATTCT